>JAKOGI010000354.1:17500-212500 GCA_029747015.1 Carnegiea gigantea | reverse complement strand
AAGATAGAAGTTATCATACAGAAAAGTAAAATAAAGGGGAGTCCTAGAAGATCAAAAGTCGTATTTTCATGATCTGGAGCATGTGGCGTAGACCTGGCAAAACTGATCCGAGACCCGAAACCCGAACCGAACGACCCGGACCTATACTCGACCCGACACCCGAAATGTGCTTACCCGAAAGTGGACCCGAAATCCGAATTGACCCGAACCGAACCATACTCGACCCGAAATTTTCTACAAAGTTGCTTGTTTTGGCATGACGAGCGTATTTAACCAAAAATTGGTTGACCTGAAATCGACCCGAACCGAACCATACCTGACCCAAACCGAAAGAACTCGAAATGTCATTTAAGCCGAACATGACCCAACCTGAACTTGACCCGACCTATACCCGAACCGAATGACCCATTTGCCAGGTCTACATGTGAGACCCATTTAAGACTTAAAATAAAACCTCCAGGCTGAACATACTCTGATGTACATGTAGTGTATTGGGAGAAAGCGATACAAACACTCGCTTGAATTAGAGTTTGAGCTGTAAAATATCCAGATTTCTTGGTTTCTCATAAATAATTCATTCAAATGAAGCGTACTTATTCCCTAGGATCAACACAGGAGGATCAAGCGTACAACCTTAAGAATAACCTTTTTATTGTCGGAGTGCCATTTACTAATTAGTTGTTATTTGTTCCGCTAGACAATATAGTGACGTTTTCATCAATTTATATTTTCTAGGCACTATTCTGATATTTATTTTCCCTGAGTCACATTTTAAAAAATTTCAAAATCTTAGTTGAAAATAAGAATCATTATAGTCTAGAAAGGAAGTCACTGGTCATATAATTGGTGATCAAATCTTGCCGGTACATGTTATTACACTGAACCTCATTTTTATTTATTTTCACATAAGATTTAGTCCGTGGTTCAAAACAGACTCGATTAATAAACATCTTTAAACTTTGATCATCATAATTTACGAAAATCACAAGAGTTTACAAGCAAATTTCATCTTAGGTTCTTTTTATATGAGTTCACTTGGAAAAAGAAGGTTTGATAAATAGTGAGTTAAAAGAAATTATGATTAATATATAAGAACGAAAGAGAGGGATGGTGCAAACTATTACGTGCTTTTAGGTATAATATTTATGCTTCATGGATCAAATAAAAAAAATGTAGTTTTGCTATCGTTAATAGAAAATTGCAAAAATTCTTGAATAGTAATTTTTGTTTAGGGAATTTTAATACCATTTGAAGTCATCTGATAAAAATAATCTATGCACATATTTGATTAGCAATTAATTTTTAATTTTAGCTAATTTTTACGGTCAATTAATTAATTAGGCCAATTTGACCTCGATTGGTTCAATTAGAAAATTAGATCATCTTAGTTAAGGTCCATCTTAATTGGTTTTTGGTCCACTAATTAGATATGAGGCAGGTCTATTAGTGTCAATTTTTAATTTATAGCTTAAAATATGTTGCTTGAATTTTACATCCAGTAGATTGAAGTCACCAAATATGAGATAATAAATAGCATGAGAACTTATATAACACCTCTTGGTGTTGTATACATGTGCATCACATTTATTTGACACAGTAAAGTCGTAATATAATGATGTCTATTATCCCAAGTGCGTAGAATAGAATGCACTTCTTTTATGATGTATGTGACTAAAGTGTTGTTTGACATATTTTATCAGGATTCATTTTCGTTTCTTGAAAACCATATATCTGATCTCTAGTATTCTTTGAAACAGCATTTGATAAAGAATTTGATAATTCTTATTGTTAGTAACTTAAAGGACAAACATATCAATACAAGTTTGTGTAAGTGGTTGGTTGCTTATTCCCTGATCTAAGTTTAAATATTGCAAATAAAAAAATGTGACAAAAAACAACTTTATCCTGATGAACTGAGGTCAATTTGACTCCAATTAATGGACGATTGAAGACCAAAAACAAAAGGGCAATTGTAGAACCCCATATGTCAATGTAACTAAACAAAATTCCTTGATAATGCTTGGGAGAAAAATTTAAATCGATGAACATAAATAAATTGACATACACTTTCTCACTCAAAAAAAAAGGAAAAAGAAGTACTCTTACTTTTCGAAGTCTAATTTCAATTTACAAAGTGAATACAAGAGCGGCCTGATACTACACCGATAACAATGATCACTAACACCATCCGGACCAACAATTGTCCACCAACCATCATTGATAAACAGACTTTCTGTCTTCTCCATACCCAAATTCTTGAATCCCCATTCATTCAAATTCGAGTTCCTCCTTGTTCCTTGAAGATTTCAACTAGCAACTTGGTAATGACCTGTAGAATATGAAGAGTTTTATTGACTTATCCGAAAGGAATACCAATGCTCAGGTAACTCATTCACAACACTAGTTCCTAATTTAAAAATGCTTTTTAATTTTTTCCGTACTTTACAACTAAATAAATTTTTTTCTCCATGGCACTGTATTAACTATTGAGTATTTTTCTCTAAATGCGTCGGATACTCCAATAACATGTTACTTTTGTTGTTTAATTTTGTTCAAAATATATTAATATTAAAAGAAGCCTTTTATAATTTAAGGAAAAAAATATAAAAAGTTTCCAAAAGAATTAGTAACAAACTATCAAATGCATCCAGACAATTAATGCTTTGCCCAAATGACACTCAATAAAAATTAAAAAAACCAAATCTTATTCTTCCTCTGTGTGAGAATGCGATCGATATTTGTCCTTTATAAATTACATTTTATTTTTTAAAAAAATATTTGAGAAAAAAATTTTAAAAAAAACCAAACCTCCATCCACAATGCCACCTGACCACCCCAGCCCACCTCACCGCTGGATCAACTGCCCCTAACCATTAAGGGTCTCCCAGTCCTATGATGAGTTCATTGACAGCCAATGATCAAAACATTATTCCCTGACTTTCTTGCCACTCCATATTTTCCCGTCACCCTCTCTCTTATGTGAAACCCTCGCTATCACATTTTCTTTTTCATCCCTTGAGCCAACAACATTGCATGAGCAGGGCTCAACAATGCTAGTGAAACTAGTGGCGTCCTCTAACTGACATCTGAGCACTACTCATGGAGCGCCATCTCTCGATCTACCTCGTTACCTCTTTTGATCTCTCTCAACTCAACTCTTTCCCCATTTCCTTCTCCCCCTTCAGTGCTTGATTCCACTCTTGTTGGGTTTATCTGTAAGTGTAGATGCTAGAAATTAATGCAATGAGTTGCTCATGGACTGAAAGCAACCATAATAATGGATTTAGAGACGTTATTGGTCGGGGCAGTGGAGTTAGTTGGGTGGCACTATGGCTAGTGAGGTGCTAGTATAGTTTTTCCGCCCTTAAATATTTTTGAAAAAATAAAAATATATTTTTTTCACAAAATAAATACTATGTTATCTTCTTTCAATGAAAACAAAAATCATGTCCTCAAAATTTATGATACAAAAACTCTATTTCTTATAGTTCAAAAGTAACTACTAGAGTTGTAAATGAAATCAAGTTGACTTGGTGAGTCATCGAATTCAAAATGGTTAAAGTTCTACTCAACCTCGAGTCCAATTGAACATGAGCTGACTTATTGACCTTATAGAACCTAGCTTAAGACTAGCACGATTCTTCTCGACTCGGCTCAGTTAGATGACTCGGTTTATTTTCTTCATATATTTATCTGCAAAACAAATTTGCATTTTGAGATCTTGATGCTTAGTGTTTTGTAATTTTGAGCATGATTAAAGACAATGCCCCATTGTATTCGAGATTCCACTGTCATGTCTAATTTTGAGTTTAGATTAGTGGATTTTTCTTTGCAGTCTTTCTTTTTCTCATTCCTTTTTTTCTTGAATTCATTGTTAAATTTTAAATTTTAACTTTTAGTTCGTTCTATATTTATTTTAAAATTTTTTCTAAGGTAGGGGGAAAGCTGAGCTCTAAGTACAGCAATGTGAAATCGAGTCTCAGTTTTTTTAAGCTCTGTGAGCTTTGAACTCAGTTTGAGCCTGACCCATATTTGATCGATCGGTTTGTGTTCGACTCCACTTAGTTATGCCGCTTAGACACAACTACAATTGGCTAACCGCACGAAAACAATTGGCGGAAGATTAAAGAATTAAAAAAAAAAGAAAAATAAAAGAGTGATTATTGTAGTCAACATATCAATACATCCTTAGTTCACAGATCATGTAACGAATTTGCTTTTGGGGTTTTCAGGAAGGTTGATAGACATCTAGTTAGGCAGTCTCAAAGTTACGATTAAAGTTAGGAAGAGGCCTATCTTTTTAACTTTCTTTTCTATACTTTGGTTTTTGACTATGTTGCCCCCCAAAAAAAAAAAAAAAATCTATATTGGTGTTAGTTAGCTCAACTATTAAATTTTTAGAGGTTATCATCAATATTTTTGGTATTCTATATTTTTTTGAAAAATACGCTCAACCTATATAAATTTCAAAATTTATATCTTTTACTGCTATATTGTTATCCTAAATAATGAATTAAATTCAGAGACATTTTAAACTTAGGTTTGAATCTGGCCTGGACTTTTACAACTCTTCGAGTGTCTTCGGGAGAAAATTCAATCAAATCAAAGTCAATAAAAATGAACAAAATGAAAAACTATTAATGCTTTTCTTCTTCTTCACAAAAAAATAAAATAAAAGATAAATACTTAATACTTTTCCTCGCCAGAAGTTAATTCCAAATATGCAATGTGAGGGCGGCCGTTGGTTCTACGTCGGTAACAATGATCACCGGCAATGTCAAGAGCAACAATTGCCCGCCATTGATAAACCCTCGTAATTCCTCCATGATCTTGATCTTGAATTGATCATCTTTGAAGAGACTTTCTTTCTCCTGCAGACCCCAATCCTCAAATTCAATCCCCATCAATGGATTCAAATTCGAGCTCTTCCTTATTCCTTGAGGATTTCGGTCAGAAAGTTGATCTGACCCGAAGAATCCGAGAGGTTCTACTGAACTACCCAGAAGGAACAACGGTGCTGAAAGAGCTCATTCAGAACGCCGACGATGCCGGGGCGAAGAGGGTTTGTCTTTGCTTGGACCGCCGCACTCATGGGTCGCAGTCTTTGCTTTCTGAGACCCTGAAACAATGGCAGGGTCCTGCTCTTCTTGCCTTCAACGACGCCATTTTCACCGAGGAGGACTTCGTCAGCATATCTAGAATTGGAGGCAGTAGCAAGCATGGTCAGGCTTGGAAGACAGGCCGTTTTGGGTGAGTGATTCGCCTTTTTTTTTGGGGGGGGGGTGGTTGAAGTTGGGACATTGATTGTAGTTTGCGGATTGGATGGAATATGTAGTCTTCTCTGATGATGATGGATTTTGATTTGATGAGAAATGGGTAGTCTTAAGAGTGGCTAATGTATGCCTGATGAACTTGGTTTTGAAACCTTTGATGAAGAATGCTGAACTCTTTGTGTTCTCTATTCTGGTTTTGTTGACCTCATATGCTCTTAGGGGGGAAAGACACACAAAATCGTATTTAATGGCATAGATTCTAAGCTTGAATTTCCTAGTGATGGCGGGTCGCTGCTCATCATTAGGTCGCTGCTCATCATTAGTTCCTTTCTTGTTTTTGGGATTCTTTCTCTGCTGTGGAATAAGTCGTTTTTGCACTATTCTTCTTAGCAATGGAATATAGTGGACTAAAGCAAAACGTCTTATTGAACTATGTTCTCCTTTTTTTTTTTTTTTTTTTTTGGTTTGGGGTTGTGAAGTAGGGTGCATTTAATGCCTTTCAAATTTAGTTCCATCAGGAGCACCCTCTCTACAAATCTAGTACAGTGGCAAGGCTGCTTAAACTTGAGACCCAGTACTGAAGTTTTGGTAAGATTCTAGGGTAATGGTTTTGTTCGGTTTGGCTCGGTTTGATAATTGTTAGACGAAGAATGCTGTTCTTTTTGAGTTTTTGTGGTTGCCATTCTCTATCTTTAAACTTCAGTTGAGAGGGGCGGTCTTCAATTGCTGTAGAGTCTGTGACTGAATGCGTCATTGATGATTGTCTATCTTTTTATATTATAGGGTGGGGTTCAACTCTGTCTACCATTTGACGGACCTACCATCTTTTGTAAGTGGGAAATATGTGGTTCTGTTCGATCCTCAAGGAGTATACCTTCCAAATGTCTCTGCTGCCAATCCAGGAAAGCGGATAGAGTTTGTCAGTTCCTCAGCTATTTCATTGTATGAAGATCAGTTCTTCCCATATTGCGCCTTTGGCTGTGACATGAAAAGCCCTTTCAATGGAACTCTGTTTCGTTTTCCTTTGAGGAACACAGATCTGGCAGCCATGAGCAGGCTGTCGAGGCAGGCATATTCTGTAGATGATATCTCTTCTATGTTTACTGAACTTTATGAAGAAGGGGTCTTTTCTTTGCTATTTCTTAGAAGTGTGATGTCAATTGAAATGTATGTGTGGGATGCAGAAGAGACCGAACCATCGAAACTGTATTCATGCTCTGTCAGCTCTGCGGATGAAGATATAGTTTCACACAGGCAGTTGCTTCTGAGATTGTCAAAACTACCCAGTGTTTCAGCCTGTGAGATGGACTCATTCATTATAGATTTTGTGAGTGAGACTGTCAGTGGAAGCTCCGCTCAGAGGAAAAAGGATACCTATTATGTAGTCCAATCCATGGCAGCAGCATCCAGTAGGATTGGTTCCTTTGCTACCAAGGCCTCCAAGGAATATGATATTCATTTTCTCCCATGGGCATCTGTTGCTGCCTGCATATCTGATGACTCCAAAGATGTGAGTTGCGTAACTCTTTATTTGCAAATCCCTTATCAATTATCAGAATTCAGTCCTACTGCTTGCTTGCATGAGTTCTATGATTGGCTCATATGTGCTTCTGGAAGGAGTTTTTGACTTGAAAATATTTCTAAAGTTTTCTTTTTGGAAATGTCAGAGACCACCTAATTGTCTGTTTTTGAACTTTTGGATCTCCCCATAGCCTACTCTGGTGAGATCAACGGAGGGTCTTTGTCTATCATTGTGCTGACCAAATTGAATTTCTGCTAGAATAGCCTCCATGAACAATGCACTTTAAACCTGGGAATTGAAAATAAGGGGTTTACATTGGCACTCCTTTATGCATGTAATTTTGCTAGTTTTTTGTACCTGGTGGTGGAGACGGCATGGGGTACTAGTCATGTTTGCCAAATCCATCTTTTCTTTTAGACATTCTAAAAGATGAGAGAAAAATATATGATGCAGGCTCACTGTTAATTAAGCATCAATGGCTGGTGATTCTCTACTTCTTGTGATCCTATATGTCTTGGTCAGTCAAAACTAATTTCGATACATTCTGCTATCTGGTGTTATACAGGATGATGGGCTTAATTGTGGTCGTGCTTTCTGCTTTCTTCCTTTGCCTGTGAGGACAGGATTGAAGGTGCATGTGAATGCATACTTTGAAGTCTCATCTAATCGTCGTGGAATATGGTATGGTGCAGATATGGATCGAAGTGGAAAAATCAGATCCATCTGGAACGGACTTCTTTTACAGGATGTGATTGCTCCTGCTTTCAAGAGCTTGCTGCTTGGTGTTCAAGGTCTTTTAGGTCCAACAGAGTTGTATTATTCTCTATGGCCTAGTGGTGACTTTGAGGAGCCGTGGAGCATATTGGTTCAGCATATATATAGAAACATAGTTCAGGCTCCTGTCTTTCATACAGATGTTGAAGGGGGGAAATGGGTGAAACCTACTGAATCTTTTCTTCATGACGAGGAATTTACTAACAAAGAGGAGCTCAGTGATGCCCTTCTCCAGCTGGAGATGCCCATTGTCCGTTTGTGTAATTCCTTGCGTAGTATGCTGTTGAAATGCATGGCAGATTTTCCGCAGAGAGTAGTTACTCCTGATACTGTGAGATGCTTTCTCCGTGGAAACAGTTCCGTAAATAATCTTGGGAGTTCTCATAGGCTGCTTTTGTTAGAATATTGCCTTGAAGATCTCTTAGATTCTGATGTTGGAAGGAATGCAAACAATTTGCCACTGCTCCCTTTAGCAAATGGTGGTTTTGGATCTTTTTCAGAAGCTTATGAAGGCATTTCATATTTTGTATGCAATGAATTGGAATACAAGCTGCTTCAACAGATACCTGACAGAGTAATTGAGCGAAAGATCCCGGACAAAATTATGGCTAGGCTCTCAGCTATTGCTCATTGCTCAGGGGCGAATTTAATTGTTTTTGATCCTAAGCATCTTGTCCAGTTGTTGAATCAATTCATGCCTTCTGAGTGGAGATATAAAAGCAAGGTTGTCTGGAAGGATGAAGAGGGCCAAACTAATGACCCAACTCCATCTTGGTTGGTTATATTCTGGCAGTATCTCCGATATCATTGCCAAGACTTGTCTCTCTTGGATGAGTGGCCCATCTTGCCATCCACATCTGGGCATCTATATAGGCTTTCCAGGCAGTCAAAGTTGATTAATGTTGATAAACTTTCTGAGAAATTGAGGTTTGTACTTGATAAAATTGGATGTAAGATATTAGATTCTCATTGTGGAGTTGAACATCCTAATCTGTTGCGGTACGTTAGTGATGCTACTGCACCTGCAGTGATAGAGTCAATTTTTGATGTTATTTCATCGAGTTCTGGTGTGACGCAAACATGCCTTAATGTGCTCGATGCAGAAGAGAAAGATGAGCTTCGGAGCTTTCTTCTTGATCCGAAGTGGTACATTGGTGGCTCTATGGGTGATCCAGATATGTGGAAATGCAAAAGGCTTCCAGTCTATAGAGTCTATGGTGGAGAATCTGTTTCTAGCTTGCTGTTTTCTGATCTAGTAGACCCTCAAAAATACCTATCACCAATGGATGTACCTCACAGTTTCCTTGGAAGGGAATTCATTTGTTCATCCTCTGATATTGAAGATGACATATTACAGAGATACTATTCGGTGGAGCGAATGGGGAAGGCACAATTATATAGGAGGCAAGTGTTTGGAAGGATTAAGGATATGAAAGCAGAGGACCGTGACCGTCTGATGCTGTCTGTCCTAAGAGAGCTGCCGCATTTATGCATTGAGGATCCACATTTTAAAGAAGCTCTGAAGAGTATAGAATTTGTGCCTACCAGTAAGGGTGCTATTAAGTGCCCTGCTGCTTTATATGATCCTAGGAATGAAGAGTTACTTGCTTTGCTAGAGGACTCTGACCTTTTTCCGAGTGGTGTTTTCGGAGAATCAGATATTTTAGATGTTCTACAGAGTTTAGGGCTCAGGACTTCTGCATCTCCAGAGACTGTGGTGCAAAGTGCTCAATATATAGAATGGATAAAACAAGAGGATCCAGATAAGGCTTGTTTTAGAGGAAAGGTTCTACTTGCGTACCTGGAGGCAAATGCTCATAGGTGGGCAACAATTCCCCTAAGTGATGATCAAGGTGCACTGAATAGAATATTTTCTCGTGCTGCAACTGCATTCAGACCTCGCATTTTGAAATCTGACCTAGAGAAATTTTGGAATGACCTTCAAATGATTTGCTGGTGCCCGGTTCTTGTTTGTGCTCCGTATAGAGCTTTACCCTGGCCTGGTGTATCATCAGCAGTTGCTCCTCCAAAGCTTGTGAGACCTAAGACAGACTTGTGGCTTGTGTCGGCTAGTATGCGAATACTAGATGGAGAATGCTCCTCAACGGTGTTATCCTATCATCTTGGGTGGTCTTCTCCTCCTGGTGGAAGTGTGGTTGCTGCACAAATCCTTGAGCTTGGAAAAGATAATGAGATTGTGACTGATCAAGCATTCCGCCAGCAATTAGCCATTGCAATGCCAAGGATATATGCCAGACTGACAGAGTTGATTGGTTCAGATGAGATGGACATTGTCAAGGCTGTTCTGGAAGGGTGCAGATGGATTTGGGTAGGGGATGGGTTTGCAACTGCTGAAGAGGTTGTTCTTAATGGTCCTTTACATTTGGCTCCTTATATCCGTGTTATACCTGTTGATTTAGCTGTCTTCAGAGAACTGTTTTTGGAAGTTGGAATCCGAGAGTTCTTAAACTTCGGCGACTATGCCAACATATTGTGTAGAATGGCCATGCGGAAAGGGCTTGATCCTTTGACCGCACAGGAGCTCACAGCTGCTATACTGATAGTGCAGCATTTGGCTGAGGCACCGTTTCATGAAAAGCATGTAAAGATCTACTTACCTGATGCATCAGGTCGTCTCCTGCCTGCATCAAATTTAGTCTATAACGATGCTCCGTGGTTGCTTGGCTCCGAAGATTCTGACATTTCATCTGGTCATGGACCCACCCTATCCTTGAGCGCAAGACAATCTGTTCAAAAATTTGTGCATGGTAATATATCAAATGATGTTGCAGAGAAGCTCGGTGTCTGCTCACTTCGTCGATCATTGCTGGCTGAGAGTGCTGATTCAATGAATTTGAGTCTCTCTGGGGCTGCTGAAGCTTTTGGTCAGCATGAAGCTTTGACAACCAGACTAAAACATATACTTGAGATGTATGCTGATGGGCCTGGGATCCTTTTTGAGTTGGTACAGAATGCTGAGGATGCAGGAGCTTCAAAGGTGATTTTTCTATTGGATAAAACTCAGTATGGTACTTCATCTGTGCTCTCACCTGAGATGGCAGACTGGCAGGGCCCTGCTTTGTACTGTTACAATGACTCTGTCTTCAGCCCACAAGATCTTTATGCAATATCTCGTATTGGTCAAGATAGCAAACTAGAGAAGCCCTTTGCAATTGGTAGGTTTGGGCTAGGATTCAATTGTGTCTACCATTTTACTGACATTCCTTCTTTTGTGTCTGGGGAAAATATAGTGATGTTCGATCCACATGCGTGTAATTTGCCTGGCATCTCCCCATCTCACCCTGGTTTGCGAATTAAGTTTGTAGGCAGAAGAATTTTGGAGCAATTTCCAGATCAATTTTCACCTTTTTTGCACTTTGGCTGTGACTTACAAAGTCAATTTCCTGGGACACTCTTCCGTTTTCCTCTTAGGACTGCCACTGTTGCTCCTCGAAGTCAAATAAAGCAGGAAGGATATGCACCTGAAGATGTCATGTCTCTTTTCTCTTCATTTTCTGAGGTTGTCTCTGAGACTTTACTTTTCCTACGACGAGTGAAGTCCATCTCCCTATTTGTGAAGGATGGAGCTAATATGGAAATGCAACTTGTGCACCGTGTTCAAAGGCATACTGTTGTTGATCCACAACCCTCGCCACATTCCCTCCAACATTTATTTAATTATCTTAATGGGAGTCAGCAGAATCATGTGGATAAAGATAAGTTTCTTGATAAGTTGAGTGCGTATGGAGAAGGAAATCTTCCAAAGAGATGTCAGAAGCTAGTGGTGACGGAACAATGCTCATCGAATCATATGGAACACACTTGGATAATGAGTGAATGCCTAGGTAGTGTGCAGGTGAACAGGAATTCTGCAGTTACTAAATCGAGGTCTCTCAAGGGTCTTCCTTGGGCTGCTGTTGCTGTGTACCTGCAGTCAGCGAAGGTTGATGGGGCGTCCAGTGATAGTACGTCTGCTGATGAGTCCTTTGCCACTGTGCCTGGTATTTCTCAAGATGGAGGTGTGCCTGCTCTATGTTGGAAGAATTTTGAGGGTCGGGCCTTCTGCTTTTTACCTTTGCCAATCAGCACTGGTCTTCCAGCACACGTTAATGCCTTCTTCGAACTGTCATCTAACAGGAGGGATATTTGGTTTGGTAGTGACATGTCTGGTGGTGGGAGAGAACGTTCTGAGTGGAATATCTACCTCCTTGAGGGTGTTGCTGCCCCTGCTTATGGGCATCTCCTTGAAAAGTTGGCGACGGAAATTGGTCCTGGTGATTTGTTCAATTCCTTTTGGCCAACAAGATTAGGGGGAGAACCTTGGGCATCCATGGTCCGGAAGCTATATATGTATGTTGCTGATTTTGACGTCCGTGTGCTGTACACAAAAGCTAGAGGTGGTCAGTGGATCTCAGCAAAACAAGCTTTATTTCCTGATTTTACTTTTGAAATGATGCCTCAACTTGTTCAGGCATTATCAAATGTTGGTCTACCTCTGGTCACTGTTTCCCAGCCACTTGTAGAGAGATTTATGGAAGTGCGGCCATCATTAAATTTTTTGTCACCTCAATTGCTTAGGATGTTGTTAATTAGACGTAAATGTAAATTCATTGAAAGAAGTGCATTAATATTGACACTTCAGTATTGCTTATTTGATTTAGGAAAACCTGTCCAGCCTAATTGCTTGCATGGTTTACCGTTGATACCTTTGGCCAATGGCTTATCCACAACGTTTAATCCAAGAGGTGTGGATGAAAGAATTTATGTGGCACGTAGAAATGAGTATGATCTTCTCAAAGATTCAATTCCTTCTCAATTGATTGATAAGAACATTCCTGAGGAAGTTTACATGAAGTTATGCGACGTTGCACAAAGCGAGGAGTCAAATTTATCTTTTCTGACATGTCATCTGCTTGAGAAGCTTTTTCTTCGGATACTTCCTGTAGAATGGCAAAATGCTAAACAGGTTAATTGGATGCCGGGTCATGATCATCAGCCCTCTTTAGAATGGATAAGATTATTGTGGATCCATCTGAGTTCAAGTTGTGATGACTTGTCAGTATTTTCTAAATGGCCTATTTTGCCAGTTGGAAATAATCATCTCATGCAGCTTGTTAGGAATTCGAATGTTATTGAAGATGAAGGATGGAGTGAGAATATTTCATCATTGTTGCTGAAAGCAGGTTGCCTATTTCTGAGACATGACATTCCTATTGAGCATCTACAGTTGAAGAACTATGTTCAGCCACCAACTGCTGTAGGTGTTCTTAATGCATTCCTGTCTGTGGCTGGCAAAATAGGAAATGTTGATGGGCTCTTTTCTGAAGCTTCAGAAGGAGAGCTACATGAATTAAGGAGCTTTATTCTGCAGTCCAAGTGGTTTGCTGAAGACAGTATGCATGATACACATATTGAAGTTATCAAACACATTCCTATGTTTGAGTCATTCAGAAGTAGAAAACTAGTTAGTTTGAGTAAAGGCGCCAAATGGCTTAAACCAAGTGGTTTGCGAGAAGATCTTCTAGATGATGACTTTGTTCGTGCAGAATCAGACAGAGAGAGAATCATCTTGAGTAGATATCTCCATATTCAAGAACTTTCCAAGGCAGACTTCTATAAGAACTGCGTGCTGAATCGCATGTCAGATTTCCTTCTGTCAGAGGGAGCTGTTTCTGCTATTTTACAAGATGTAAAACTGTTGGTTGAGGACGATGCCTCTGTTAAGAATGCACTTTCATCAACCCCATTTGTCTTAGCTTGCAGTGGTTCATGGCAACAGCCATCCAGGTATGATATTAACCAATCCATACTCTTGTCCCTGTCTTATATAGGTTTTTATCACCCCTGTATTGTTGCATCTGAAAATAGTTGTGCATATGCGATTTTTCATCTGTTCGAAATGATGTAGGCTTTGGTGAGCTGCTTTTTTTTACTAATTTTTTTTTTTTCAAAACAAGAACAAGCAATCTTTTGCGTGCTCCGTCTCTAAATGAGTGTCCTCCTTTCTATTTTGGTTTGTCACACTTTGACTGTCCTTTCTGTTTAGTCATTACACTTTTTATATAGTTGTCCACCTTTACCATCAATTAAATTGGATAAGACATTCTGAATATGGATGACAAACTCAATTCCATATAAAATGCGAAGCCAACATTCGTACTGCAGCCGTAAATTGGTTAAATAGGGTCGGGATAATTTAGATGAAGTAACAAAATTTTCCACACCACTTTTGGCTTGCTTAATGGTTGCCGAGAGTCAAAGGGGATGGTCATTCAGAGTCTGAGGCAGTATATTCATGAGTGGTCCATTGCTTTGCACTATCTATGAGTTCTGGAGTAGACAGGAAACTGTTTGCTGCTGTGAAGAAGAGTAAGGAGTGTTTAAAGACAAAATTATATATGCAACATGTATAATCCTTAAGCTGTTTGCAGCTGTGAAGAAGAGCTAAGAGGGTTTAAAGACCAAAGCATTTGTGCAACATGTATCATCCTTATGCTAGTGAATCACTTCCAGTGGATGGAGAAGGGGGACATGTACAGAATTCTTTTTCAAGATATCAGTGTGGAAGGATTACCATTGGCCTACCAAGTATTGTCGATGTGATTACTGGCAACTCTTCCAAGATGTAAAACTAATTAATATACAAGCCCAGTTTAATTACTGCCATAATGTTTTAGGGAAGGTAACCTGTAAAAGACTTCTGACGGGCCTTCTGCTAACTGTTCTCAAATACATCCAGCTGAGTCATGGAATAGCCATATTTTCCATTAACTCTTATGCAGCAGTGAAAGACTCTCTGGAGTAAGTCAATTGAATATTAGAGGTACAACAGGCTTTTCAGTGCCACGACAAACTTTTCCTCAAATGAACCTTTTGGGTCCTGGAAAGAAGAGCAGAGACTTTTGTAGAAGCAAATTCTCGTATCTTCATCTTTTGATCCTTGAGGCTGGAAACGGTTTTCGTAGTCTCTGTTATATAAAGGATTATGCAAAAATTTTCTATTTAATATTGTTTCTAAAATCTTTCTTGGACTCCAGTTATAGGTTGCTTTTTACCTCATTGAGTCGTTGTAATCAGCTAGGACTGTTCTGAAATCATAACATGTATAAGTATTGCTATGGTCCGCATCTACAAAATTGGGCACTCACATTTGGTCTTAGAGATGTTTATAACCTATTGTTTCTCAAGTAATTATAAGAAAAATTGTTAGAAAATAATCTCCTGATGTTGAGAACATTGTCAGAACCTCCGAAATAATGACTTTGAAGTGGAATATGAAACTTGGTACTGTGTTTTCCCGTGATGTTTTTTTGTTCTTGTTGTACATACCATCCAGAGGCTTATTCTGTATTTCTCTGGGGCCTTTGCTGCATTGTGATTGTAACTGTAATTTGATTCTATGGAAAAGCATGCACAGGGAACAGGTTATATTTTTGGCTTTGTTGTATCTTATGGCTTCTCATCTTTTACTAGATGATGTGTTATAGTACTTGGCCCCCTTTGTTGTGTTTGTCATTTTTCATTTGTGTGGGTTTTGGGTAGGCCTTGTCACCTCAATCTAAATTTTGATTGATTGAATATATTGTATCATATGGGTCAAAGACAGAAAGAAAAAGCTTTGAAGTATATTTAATCTTCACGTTACTTCATTGGCAGGCTTTATGATCCTCGTGTTCCTGAGCTACATTTGCTGCTGCATAGAGAAGTTTTCTTCCCCTCTGAACAGTTTTCTGATCCTGAGACCCTGGATATGTTGGCTGGGCTAGGACTGAAGCAAAGCTTAGGTTATATGGACTTGCTTGACTGTGCAAGGACAGTGTCATTTTTAAATGATTCTAGGGACTCAGAAACACTCATTCACGGAGGAAGGTTGCTGGCATGTTTAGATGCTCTAGGATCAAAGCTTTCAGGACAGGAAGTGCAAAGAGCTAATGAAATATTGGGGGACCATGTTTACTGTCTAACTGGTAAGGATCATGGGGACATTGATGCCTTCCTAGTTTGCTTGAGTGATGGTAAACCAGGAGAAGAATTTTGGTCAGAGCTTAAAGCCATCAAGTGGTGTCCTATTTATGCTGATCCACCTTTGGAAGGTCTGCCATGGCTGCAATCAAGTGATCTAGTGGCAGCCCCCAGTGTGGTGAGACCTAAGTCAGACATGTGGATGGTGTCTTCTACTATGCATATATTAGATGCCGAGTGTTGCTCCACTTATGTTAAGGGCAAATTAGGTTGGATGGATCCTCCTAAAGTGCAGGTTTTATCTGCTCAACTGGTTGAACTGAGCAGGTCATATGCCCAGTTGAAGTTAGATTCTGCCGTTGGCCCTGCTTTTGGTACAGAGCTGCAGAAGGGAATTGCTTCACTTTATTCAATGATGCAAGAGTTTATTAATACGGACGATTTTTCGATCTTGAAGTCTGCTCTTGAAGAAGTTCCTTGGGTTTGGATTGGTGATGGTTTTGTGGCTTCACATACTCTTGCATTTGACTCACCTGTCAAGTTTCAGCCATACTTGTATGTGGTCCCATCTGAGTTGGCAAGCTTTAGAGATCTGCTTTTAGCACTGGGTGTAAAGCTTAGCTTTGAGGTTTCTGACTATTGCCGTGTTCTGCAAAAGTTGCAAAGTGATATCAAAGGATCTGTCCTGTCAAATGACCAGTTATGTCTCGTCCATTGTGTTCTTGAAGCTGTTGCTGATTGCTACTCGGGTATGTCAGCAGAAGAGGTTTCTACTGCTCGTCTACTGATTCCAGATGCTTCTGGTATACTGATGTATTCTGAGAATCTTATTTTCAATGATGCACCATGGATGGAAAACAACATCTTGATTGGAAAACAATTTGTTCATCCAAGCATAAGTAATGATTTGGCAACAAGGTTGGGAGTCCAATCGCTTCGATGCATGTCTTTGGTTGATGAAGAAATGGCCAAAGATTTAGCTTGCATGGACTTCGTAAGAATTAGGGAGCTTTTGACGCTATATGCTTGTGATGATTTTCTGTTGTTTGACCTTCTAGAGTTGGCAGATAGCTGCAACACGAAAAAACTGCACATAATCTTTGACAGAAGGGAGCATCCTCGCCAGTCTCTCTTGCAGCATAATCTGGGTAAGCAAAAGTATAGGCTAGTCAAATATCTGCTCCACAATTATATAAGAACCTAGTTTGTGCAAAGAAGGAGCACTGGTTTTCGTGGTTATGTTGCTGTCATTTCATTTGTTTTATTGATGACAACAGGTGAATTTCAAGGACCTGCTTTACTTGTTATATTTGAAGGGGCCAACTTAAGCAGGGAAGAAGTGACAAGTTTACAGTTCCTCCCTCCGTGGAGACTGCGTGGTGATACTCTTAGTTATGGTTTGGCCTTGCTGAGCTGTTTTGCTGTTTGTGACCTCCTGTCAGTCATATCTGGGGGCTACTACTATCTATTTGATCCCCGTGGTTTAGTGCTTGCTCCTCCCTCAAGTCATTCTCCTGCAGCAAAAGTGTTCTCTTTGAGTGGTAGTTTTTCTTTGACCCTTTCTTCATTCTTTCTCTCCATATACCTGTCTTTTGTTATGTTGCTCAACATTTGATTTCGTTTAGTTGTCCTAAGGATGTGCATCCTTGTTAGAATGTTGATTATGTTTAGTTTACTATCACATAATAAATGTGGTTTGAGAAGTAAAGGTTTTTGCTTTCTATCTCTATCTCAAAAATAAACATGTTTCACACTGTCACATGACCTGCTTTTCTGGAAAAGGACGTAAACATGTGGCATGATAATGGTAATTGGTAACTAGTTAAAGCTATCAAGTTTTCTGTGATCCATATAAATATAACCCACTCAATCAACTAACACATCAATCAGCTGAGCTCAATCAAATTTGTCTTTTCACTCATGCCATGAACACTAAAAGATTGGGTCCGTCTAGCAGGCATCTGAGAGCCGATGCTCTCTGATTTATGTGATTATGTTATGTAGCGAATGTGGTCATAACCAGTCTCTGTTCATGCCGACACGCACGTAGTCATAAACAGACATAGAAGTTCCTACCATACAACTAGCATACTCATGATGCAATATGTGACACAGGTATTCACAAAATATGTTCAGGCTTCAGTGACTCATGTTTATGGCTTATAACGTGCGTGCCCATCGCTTAAAATTCTACAGTCTGTTGCCTCTTCGTAATTGCCACATCACAATATGTGATGGTGGAAAGATTTTCATCAGTTGCCATTATTTGTTAATGAATTTCTATTTTTTTTCTTTTTTTGTGCATGGTCCTTAGATAGTTATAGATGATTGGAAGTACAGATCATCACATAATGGGACCATCACAGGAGAGTGGTCTATTAGTTGACCTGTGGCAGGGTCTAATCCACTTGCATTTTCTTGAGCTAACTTGGGATTGTTCATGATTCGTTGATGTATATGCTGTGTCTTCTTCTTTCCTTTTCCTGCTAAATGTTGGGCATCATGTTTGAGATTTTTGGGTTTCTTTTTTCTATGTGTTCAGACTTCAGAGTTTGGGAAATGAAGCTTCATCTCATGCTATTTCAGGTACTAACTTGATGGAGCGATTTCGTGATCAGTTTTCCCCGATGTTTGTGGGTCAAAGTAGAATTTTCTCATCTGATACGACTGTCATGCGCTTGCCTCTCTCATCTGAGTTTACAAAGGAGGGAGCTGAAGCTGGAATACAAAAAATAAATCAGATGTATGAGCGATTTATGGGGCATGGATCTCGTGTACTTCTATTCCTGAAGTCAGTCTTGCAGGTGGGTCTAGCCTGCTTGTTTGATGCACTAGCTGCAGGCATCATTTATTGCTTTGCAATGAGACCCATTTGACCTTGATACTGGGGGAATCATAGGATGAGTTCATATTTTGTGCTGGAATTTCTCCCTTCACGCATGGGTATTCTCGTGCTGTTAATGAGTCCAAATCCATTAGTTCCCTGAATTTAACCATTTGGATAGTTTTGGAAGTTAAAGCAGTGGAAGATAAATGTGTCAAGGGAACTACAGTCCAATTGGCACTTTGAGATGGAGCTGTTCAGATAGGGTATTTGAGAACTCTAACATGATCTTTTAATGCTCTTTCAACTGTGTCTGCAAGAATTGCTCATTTCGAGAAGCTTAGGCTGTTGGGGAGTAATTTTGCTAGAGACCATCTGAGGTATCATGTTATACTTTTGAAGTAGCTGGTAGACGTTGAGAGCGATAAAGATATATGCTTACCCTGCCACACAATAATACTTTGTGTGAATGCAACTGATCCTTGGCCTGCACTTTCAGAGGTGCTGTTTCGGAAGGCATGTTTACTCGTTAGATTAGCCCAAGTATATTGGAGATTGAGGTGCAGATCACTGCTTGTAGTTTTAATTTTTGCAATTCCAGCATGCTGTATTGTGCAAGAGTGTTAAAAATTTTCCTCTACCATGAGAAACACAGGAAAGCATGTGGCTTTTATTCAGAGGTTATGACTTTAATGTTTGTTACATTGTAAGAATTTGTAGGCAGTTAACATTGTTTAGAAGTCAAATTAACCTAAACTTATGGGGTTTTAGTGACTCTTAAGAAAGGAATAGTTGCTAACATAGAACTGAGCTGCACCTGTCAATTACAAATGGATCTCTGGCTGCTTTTCCCACTTTTTTGACGTCTTCCTATAGTTCTGTTGAAAACTAGTTCTCTTCACAAAGAAAAAAACCAACTCCATAATACGTAATTGATTGTGAAGTTGTGTATGTTTTTATTTTATTTTTTTAAAATTATTTTTTTAAATAAATATGTAGATGCTAGATAGCATAAATCAGGTTGAAATGCAAGTATCATTAACCTATTTGTATGCGTCTTCAGGTCTCCCTCTCAAGGTGGGAAGAGGGGAGCTTGCAACCTTCAGAGGATTACTCAGTTTGTGTTGATTCTTCTTCTGCCTTGCTGAGGAATCCTTTTTCTGAAAAGAAATGGAGAAAGTTCCAGATAGCTAGGCTGTTCGGCAGCTCAAATGGTGCTGCCAAAATGCATGTGATAGACATCAACTGTCACCAAGGGGAAAGCAACGTTGCTGATCAATGGGTCACTGTCCTCAGTATGGGTTCTGGACAAACCAGGAACATGGCACTTGACAGGTACTTAAGAAAGATAAGCTGTTTTAACAAGCTCTTTGCTCCATATGATTGATAGTTCTCTTATCTTTTTCTTCCCAACTACCTCTTCTTCTGTTATTGATGTGAATCTGTGGGTGGCCTTCTTCCTTAATTAGCTTGGCTGCTCCAAGGATAGCTATTACCTTGAGCCAATATTTGGTTCTTGGTCTTTTCTAATGATCCTAATAAGATGCTCATAAAAGTTAGTTTCTTTCATGTCTGGCTTGTCGTCCTCCAAAATTTATGGAGGCGCTATTCACTTTTTTGACTCTGCAGTTGCATTGGGCGGCATGTTCATGGTTACGTGATGAAGTGCAGCATATCTCTGCAACGTCCATAATTTTTATCAAATGCTTTCTGATTCAGATTATTCTTGTTGTCGTCTGTTTTTTGGGTGGTGGTTGTTCTTATTGTTGTTATTGTTGTAATGATGATGATGATGAACATCATCATTTTTCTCTTTGCAGAGGATTTCATCTGTCAAAAACCCTTTCTGAAAGCTTTTGTGGGTCTCTCCAAATTAGTCTCTTAGTTTGCAAATTTGTGGGGTAAAGCTGCATCCTTCTGGATCCCCCTAAAGCTGTGAAGGCGGAATTGACACTGGGTGATGTTGTGCACTCTGATTCAAGGAAATTAGAAATGCCTGCCCCCCCCCCCCCCCCCCCCCAAAAAAAAAGAAGAGACAAAACAAAAAGGTCCCTATCCTTTACAATGGCATGCTTATTGCTTCCTAATTTCTTTGTCGAATAGACAATAACTGATGGATTTTTTTTGTTTGTTTGCCTCACTACTACTTTCCATCTTGGTCAGGCGTTATCTGGCTTACAACCTCACACCTGTTGCTGGAATCGCAGCCCATGTGTCCCGGAATGGCTGTCCTGTTGAGACATCCCATTCAAGTTCTGTGATGTCCCCTCTCCCTTTGTCTGTGAGCATAAACATGCCTGTTTCAATTCTTGGATATTTCCTTGTGCGTCACAATAGGGGTCGTTATCTCTTCAAAATTCAGGAAGGGCATGAAGAGCAGCCCGATGCTGGAAACCAGTTGATAGAAGCATGGAACAAAGAGTTGATGGCTTGCATCTGTGATTCCTATGTGGAAATAACTCTTGAAATCCTCAAGATAAAACGTCGGCTCGTAGGGTCTGCAGATGAATCTAGTACTGGTGCTGCAGTTCATTTTGCTCTGAAGGCATTTTCTGATCATCTTTATTCTTTGTGGCCAAGATCTTATGATGATCCACTGATTGATCAACCAGATGCCAATAGGTTGGCATCCACAAAAGTGCCAAAAGCAGATTGGGAATGCATGATTGAACGTGTAATAAGGCCTTTCTATGTTCGCGTTGCTGACCTTCCAGCATGGCAGCTGTATTCAGGAAACCTAGTCAAGGTTGAAGAGGGGATGTTTCTCTCTCAGCCAGGAAATGGAGTTGGTGAGAATTTGCTTCCAGCTACAGTCTGTAGTTTTGTTAAGGAGCACTATCCAGTGTTCTCTGTGCCATGGGATCTGATAACTGAGATTCAAGCAGTTGGAGTTACAGTTCGAGAAATAAAACCAAAAATGGTGCGCGATCTTCTCAGGGTTTCCTCAACATCTATAGTCGTGCGATCAGTGGAGACATATGTTGATGTTCTTGAGTACTGCTTGTCAGATATCCAACTTCCTGAGTCGTCTAGTCCCAATGAAGCTGAAACATCTCTGGACTTTGATTCTTTCCGCAGAGTAAGCAGAGTGGATTATGGGAATTCTACATCAATGCCCAGTATACGTGGACTTCATGGGATATCTTCTCCTAGTACAGCTAGTTCAGGCGTGGATGCAATTGAGGTCATGACAAGTCTAGGGAAGGCACTGTTCGATTTTGGTCGTGGAGTAGTCGAAGATATTGGCAAAGCCGGAGGACCAATGGCTCAAAGGAGCAGGATGACTAGTTTTAATAGCTTCAACGTTCCCCAGAGTGGGAATAAGTTATTGTCCATAGCTGCTGAGCTTAAAGGCTTACCGTGTCCTACTGCAGCAAAGCATTTAGCACGTCTGGGAAATACTGACCTTTGGATCGGAAACACTGAGCATCACATGCTATTAATGCCATTGATGGGAAAGTTTGTTCACCCGAAAGTATTGGATCGACCAATCCTGGCTGACATACTCTCAGACTGCTCTATCCAGTCACTGCTGAAACTTCATAAATTCACCCTCCATTTGCTAGCTAATCACATGAGGCAACTTTTCCATGAAAGTTGGGTGAACCATGTGATGAACTCAAACATGGCTCCATGGTTTTCATGGGAGAATAGAACAAATTCTGGTGGTGAAGGCGGTCCAAGTCCTGATTGGATTAGACTATTCTGGAAAAATTTTGATGGATCTTCAGATGATCTTTCACTTTTTTCTGATTGGCCCTTGATACCTGCTTTCCTTGGCAGGCCAGTCTTGTGCCGCGTGAGAGAGCGTCATCTTGTTTTTGTTCCGCCCCTTATTGCTCATACATCTTTGGATAACAATATGTCAGAAGCAGGGCCTTCGGAAAATATACTGAGTGGATTCTCTGTGGACCATTTATCTCTTTCTGAAACACTGAAGCCATACTACGTGGCTTTTAAAGAGGCCGGTAGCAAGTACCCTTGGTTATTGACACTTCTGAACCAGTGCAATATACCTATATATGATCCTGCTTTCTTGGACTGTGCTGGTCCATGTGATTGTCTTCCTGGAGCTGGCCAGTCATTAGGGCAAGTGATTGCTTCAAAGCTGCTTGTAGCTAAACAAGCTGGCTATTTTCCTGAACTTACTTCCTTTCTTGCCTCGGACCGTGAAGAGCTTTTTAATCTTTTTGTTTCTGACTTTGCATCTAATAGATCTAACTATGGGAGAGAAGAGCTCGAAGTGCTCCGTGCATTGCCTATATATAAAACAGTTGTGGGGTCATATACACGATTGGACGGTCAGGATCTTTGTGTAATTGCTTCTAACTCTTTCCTCAAGCCATTTGATGAACATTGTCTTTCCTACTCCTCGGATACTGATGAAAGTTTATTACTCCGAGCCCTTGGCGTTCCTGAGCTTGGTGACCAGCAGATTTTGGTACGGTTTGGATTGCCTGCATTTGAGAATAAAAATCAGCCAGAACAGGAGGATATCTTAATATATGTTTACATGAACTGGCAAGAGCTCCAAATAGAATCATCAGTGGTTAATGCCCTTAAGGAGACCCGTTTCGTGAGGAATGCAGATGAATTTTCTTTGGAGTTGTCAAAGCCTCAAGATATGTTTGATCCAAGTGATGCTCTTTTAACATCAGTCTTTTCTGGTCAGCGGAAGCGATTTCCTGGCGAGCGTTTTGCTGCAGATGGCTGGCTTCGAATTTTGAGGAAGTTAGGCCTTCGAACGTCTACAGAACCAGATGTAATGCTTGAGTGTGCCAAAAGAGTTGAGTTTCTTGGGTCTGAATGTGTCAAACGGAATGCAGATCTTAGTTACTTTGATACGGATCCTTCTAATTCTCAAAGTGAATTGCCTCTGGAGATATGGGCTTTAGCTGAATCTGTTGTTGAGGCTGTATTTTCAAACTTTGCTGTCCTTTACAGCAATAACTTCTGCAATGCTTTTGGGAAGATTGCCTGTGTGCCTTCTGAGAAAGGCTTTCCTAACGTTAGTGGCAAGAGAGGTGGAAAGGGAGTTCTTTCATCATATAGTGAAGCTATTTTGTTGAAGGACTGGCCTCTGGCTTGGAGCTGTGCACCCATTCTTTCAAGACCAAATGTAATTCCACCTGAGTACTCTTGGGGAGGACTGCAACTTAGGAGCCCACCACCCTTTACAACAGTCTTGAGACATTTGCAAGTAGGTTAATGACTGTTCCCAACTTAATTACTAGCAAGAGATATTGAAAAGCAAAGATCCTGACTTTGAAATTCATTTATTCGCTCGGGTTATTGAATAAAAATTTGTTCTCTTGAAACAGATTGTTGGAAAAGACGGTGGTGGGGACACTCTTGCACATTGGCCCACTACAGCAAATATGATGACTGTTGAGGATGCCGCATGTGAGGTACTCAAGTACCTTGACAGAGTATGGGCTTCTCTGTCTTCTGCAGGTATCATCCATGTCACTATTTCTTCTGGTGTGATTGCCATAGAGATATTTAAAAGATGACTTCCCAATCCATTTGTGTAATTACTGTTCCTGACAAGTATTAAACAGTATACTGGCAGGACATAACTGGATTTCAGTGCAACCAGTGTTTTAAAATTTAAAAAAAGAGAAAAAAGTTCACTCATCACTATTCTTTTGCTCAAGTCCATATTCGTCCCTGCAGACATAAAAGAGCTGGAGAAGGTTGCTTTCTTGCCTGCAGCAAATGGCACACGGCTGGTTAAAGCGCACTCACTTTTTGTGCGTTTGGGAGTGAACTTATCTCCATTTGCATTTGAACTTCCTTCGCAGTATCTCCCCTATGTGAGGATCTTAAAAGACTTGGGTTTGCGAGATTCTCTGTCAGTTGCCAGTGCGAAAGACCTCCTATTGAATCTTCAGAAGTCGTGTGGATATCAGCGTCTAAATCCTAATGAACTTCGTGCAGTTATGGAAATTTTGCATTTTGTCTGTGATGAAACCGGTGAGCCCACGTCAATTAGGTCTGACTGGGCCTCAGATGCAGTTGTCCCAGATGATGGCAGCAGACTTGTCCATGCAAGATCATGTGTTTATGTTGATTCTTATGGCTCCCGTTTTGTCAAATTTATCAACTCATCCAGACTCAGATTTGTCCACCCCAGCATTCCTGAGATGATATGTTTAACCTTAGGGATCAAGAAACTATCCGAAGTTGTTGTAGAGGTAGACTTCTTGCTTAACCTACTAAAAATTTGTTAAATTTCAGTCTGTTTTAGTATTTTTAGATCCTAATTTTTTTGATACTCTTACTTAATAGGAGTTACATGCTGAGGAACATCTGCAAATTCGGGAGAGCATAGGATCAGTTTCATTATCATTCATGAGGCAAAAACTGTTTAGCCGATCATTCCAGGAGGCTGTATTAAAGATTCTTAGCAGTGTGGGAATTAATGTTTCTGCATTTAATGATTCATCTGCAAAAGAAGTGTGCTCTTTACTTACAGAGGCAGCCGACAAATTGCATTTTGTTCAGTCTGTTCATACTCGTTTTCTGCTTCTTCCTGATCGCATCGACATAACCTATACTGTCAAGGACTCCACTATTCCAGAATGGGCAGTTGGATCAGGGCATCGTGCTCTTTATTACATTGACAGACAGAAGAGACGTGTTTTAGTTGCTGAACCCCCAAGCTATATCTCCGTTCTTGATGTAATTGCCATCGTCTTGAGTGACTTATTAGGGTCTCCTAATCCATTGCTTCTTGGGTCTTTGTTTCTCTGCCCCGAAGGCTCAGAAAGTGCAGTCATTGATATGCTGAAGATCTGCTCTGACAGCAAAGGAAGTGAGACCACAAGAAACTGCAGTGACTTGATAGGAAAAGATCTACTGGCTCAAGATGCTGCTCGAGTCCAATTTCATCCACTGAGACCATTTTACATGGGAGAAATAGTAGCTTGGCGGTCCCAAAATGGAGAGAAATTGAAGTATGGTAGAGTTCCAGAGGATGTTAGACCCTCAGCTGGACAAGCGCTCTACCGATTTGGGGTGGAAACTGCTCCAGCAGTGACGGAAACTCTACTGTCCTCACAGGTGTTCTCATTCAGTACTGTGTCATTAGACGCTGAGGCCTCATCAGTTTCATTGCCAGAGGATAGTCATATCGTATCGTCTAACACAATGGATTCTGAGATTCCAGAATGTTCTGGGAGAGGCAAGGCAACATCTGTACAGGTATGAATTTCTATACTGTCTTTCGTTTGCTCCCCTTGTGCCACAGCTGACCCTAGGCAGGTGAAATGAGGGAGAGAGGACAGAGAGCAAGAATAGCCCCATCCCTCCGCCATTTTCTTTGTTTTGGTTTTCGCGGGTGGCAAGTGTGGACAACTTTACTAGGAGGGGGAGATGTCAATTAATAGACCTGTTGTCTATCTTGCTGCTGTCTTATGACTATTGATTTTCAGAACTATATTTGAGTCATCTTTAATAGTATCCTTTTCTTTAATAGTTCACCCAACCAAATTCAAATTCCCCAAACAATTCCATTTTCATATGACGGTGTGGTATAAATACTATCCGCAACTTAGCAGGGTTGTCTGAATCCACATATTCTCTTCTCCAATAGGGGGAAAACACATTAAACTAAATGTGATAACACAATTAATTCTTGGAATGATCCAAGTGCTCATTTTGGAATGGATCCAGGTGCTCATTTTGGAATGATATTTGAATGAACAAGCCTACTTTCATGTATGCCTCTGTGAGGGTGGAAGGGAAGTTCCTGGAAGTGACTACGGGTGTTGGAGGCCTTTTTCCTTTTAAAGCTGCTAAGTCTAGTAGAAGGAAAAGGTCATTTGTCTGGTTGAGCTTGCAGGAATTTCGGTGGGTGGCAGTACAAATGGTTCGCTTTTGTTTCTCAAAGGGAGAACCATTGTGGTTGAAAGCTTTCAAGTGGGGTTATAGGTGTCTTTTGCTTCAACTGAGAAAGAATAGCAGAGGTAGATTCATTGTCCTCTCTCTTTTGGGTAATGTTGGGCAGGCTGGGATAGTGATCTTTCCTGAGGGTGCTAAGGCAAAGGGCTGATTTGGGGTGACAAAGGTTCTTAAGGAGACTTTGATTGAGGGTCATAAGAAGCTATCTCCTCCACTAAAGAATGCTTCTATTCCCTCCAGGTTTCCGGTGAGCAGGGATAGGTCTTTTGCTAATGTTGTTCGAGGTCATCTGGGTGGCTCCCCTGATTCACCTTTGAAGGGGTGGAAGTGTAGGGATTGTGGTTCATGGGATGTTTGTTTAGCTGTGATTGGCGAAGAACATAATGGTAGTGGTAATGTGTTGAAGCAGAAGGCTTCCTTCAAGGACAATGTTAATGATGTGTCAATGTCTCCTTGCAAGAAGAGTGGTTCTAAGGAGTTTTTGGAGGCTTCTTCTCGCTGTGTTAATCAATACCAAGTGTTGAGAGATCTTTTGGAGAACTATCCCTCCTTTGATTATGAGTGCAGCTCCCACTGTAGTTCTCCGTGTGCCTCAAGGATCCCAGAATCACCTCTAAATGTGGTGGAGGAGGAGTTGCATCCTCCAGATCGTCCACCGACTATGAGTGTGCTAGTTTACTCTCATAGGAAGAAGCGTGGAAAGACTAAACTCGTTAATGCTGGTCGGGCTCTCCTATTATACAGCATGTGGGAGGGCCTCATTTGTTTGAGGAAGCTTTGCATCAAGCCCACACTCAAGGTTTAGATGGTGCTGCTTTGCCTGGTTCTATTTATTCGGAAATTTTAGTGAAGGTTCTGTGTGGGTCCTGGAAAAAATGATCTGTTTTTGTAAGAAGATGGGTGTAGTCATTGAAGGTAGAGAAATGGAGTTGCTCTCTTTTCTTGCCTCGGTGGAAGCAAATAGAATGAAAGGTGAGCAGTTGGTTGAAGCGAGTATGGGGGATGCACTTGCAAGGCATAGGTTATTTTCGGATGGGGCTGACCGTTAATGTGCTTGCGTGGAATGTCAGGGGGCTCAATTGTCCAAATAAGTGAGGGGATGTTAAGTGGGCATTGCGTACTTTTGCTTGCGATGTTGCCATTCTCTAAGAATTCAAGTTGGAGGTTGTTGGTCGTCCGATAATGATTAGTCTGTAGGGCCGTCGCCCAATTGAGTGGCTTTACTTACCTTCAGTGGGTCGCTCAGGAGGTATTATTGTCATTTGGGATCTTCAAGTCTTGGAGTTTGGTGACTCTCGCATTAGGTCGTTTTCTGTTTGTTGTGGGTTTTAAGTCTTTGGAGGACAATTTTGAGTGGGATTTGATTGGGGTTTATGGGTCTAATGACGACTATATGCAACTGGTTTTACTTGAAGAGTTGTCATTCTTTATGTCTTCTTGGGACATTCTATGGTACTTGGGTGGGGATTTTAATGTCATTAGGTTTCATTCAGAGAGATCAACAGGTGTTCGGTCGTCTTGGGCAATGAGAGAGTTCTCTAGTTTTATTGATTTTTGCAATCTCATTGACCCTCTTTTGGAAGGTGCACGTTTTACTTGGTCCAGCACTCCAGTCATGAGGAGGTTCCTGTGTTATCTCGCACTGACCAATTTCTCTTCTCGGTTGAGTAGAAAGATCACTTCTAAGGATTTCATCAAATTACCCTTCCGAAAATCACTTCGGATCCTTTTCCCATTCTTCTGCGAGTTGGGGAAGTCTCTAGAGGTAGACGCCCTTTTAAATTCGAGAATATGTGGCTTGAGGTGGATGGCTTTAGTGACCTTGTCAAATCTTTTTGGTATGAATTGGATGTTACTGGCCCATCGAGTTTTATGTTGGCAAAGAAACTCAACTTTTTGAAGACCAAACTTAAACAGTGGAATAGGGAAGTGTTTTTGGCCATTTAGAGTTTAAGATGGCTAGTTTGATGGAAAAAGTGAAGCTCTTAGATAAGGAGCTGGAACAGTCTCTCTCATGGGTGGATAGATTTGAAAGATTGGAAGTTAAAAAAGAACTCTCTATGGTGTGAAGATCCATTGATATTTACTGGCGCCAAAGAGCAAAGCAACAGTGGATTGTGGGTGATGATTGAAATACCAAATTTTTCCACCATGTGGCAAATAGGAGAGGAAAGTTTAATGCTATTCACAAAATTGAAGTGGATGGCGAGCTTTATGTTGATCGCGCCTCAGTCAATAATGCGATTGTTCACTTTTATGAAAATCTGTATCATGAAGATCAACCATCAAGGATTTTTCTTGATGGTATTGCTTTTGCCTCTATTAGCCTTGATGATGCTAGGGATCTTGAAAAAGATTTTACTGACGATGAAGTTTGGAATGCTATCATTGAGGTAGGCAACGAGAAAGCTCCAGGGGTAGACGGTTTCAATATAGAGCATTGTTGGTCTATTGTCAAGGGGGAGATTATGAGATTTTTGCTGACTTTCATAATAAAGGTGTCTTTGAGAAAAGTTTAAATGCTACTTTTATTAGTTTGATTTCCAAAGTGACTGCCGCAAATGATATTAAGTTTTTAGGCCCATCAGTTTGGTAGGGAGTGTATATAAGATTCATGTCAAAGTCCTTGCTTCAAGATTGAGAAAAGTTGTTGGAAAAATTGTGGGTCTCTCGCAGCATGTTTTTGTTCCTGGCTGTCAAATTTTGGATGCTGTTTTGATTGCTAATAAGTGCATTGATTCTTATATCAGATCTGGGATTTCCGGTATCCTGTGTAAGCTTGACATTAAGAAGGTTTATGATCATGTCTCTTGGAGTTTTCTTTTGGCTATTCTTGAGAAAATGGGCTATTCTTGAGAAAATGGGCTTTCTTAACAAGTGGAGGAAATGGATCTCTTTTTGTATTTCCAGTGTGCGCTTCTCTATCTTGATTAATGGTGAAGCATCTGGTTTTTTCTCAAACTCAAGAGGTCTAAGGCAAGTTGACCCTTTGTCACCTTTATTGTTCATTTTGGTTATGGAGACTCTCAATAAGTTGGTGATTAAAGCAGCAGGTGAGGAGGGTTTCTTGAATGGCTTTCATATTAGCAATCCTTATTCCGAAGGTTTGTTGATATCCCATTTGCTCTTTGCTGACGATACCCTTATTTTTTGCAAGTTGGACGAGAGTAATTTAGGTTACTTAAGGTGCATTCTTCTGCTTTTTGAAGCTATGTCTGGACTAAGGGTCAACCTTTCCAAAAGTGTATTCATTCTTGTTGGCGATGTGCCTAATGTTTATGTTTTGGCTCGTTTCTTTGGGTGTGGAGTTGATTATCTGCCTTCTTCTTACCTTGGTCTTCCTCTTGCTGTTCCTTATAGGAGCATAGCTATTTGGGACCAAGTTGTTGAGAGGTTCCATAAGAGATTGGCAGGTTGGAAGTCTAGGCTTTTGTCTAGAGGGGTAGATTGACCCTTTTGAAAAGCACTTTGTGTAGTTTGCTTATCTACTTCATGTCTTTATTCATCATCCCAACTAGCATTGCTAGTTGGTTAGAGAAAATCGTGAGAGATTTTCTTTGGAATTCCAATGATAATGGTAATGGCCTCCATTGGCTCAATTGGAATGAAGTATGTCGTCCTAAACAGCAGGGAGGACTTGGCATAAGACCTCTTCGTGTTATGAATGAAGCTTTGAAGACCAAATGGTTATGGAGGTTTGCAAAAGAGTATGATGCTATGCGGAAAAATGTGACCGCGCCAAAATATGGGATCGATGAGTTGGGTAGGTGGAGTAAGAAGAGTTCTTATTCTCACGGTATTGGTTGTTAGAAATCTATCTTAGCAGGTCTTGAGTGTTTCAAATCTTTAGTGCATTTTGTGGTAAAGGATGGCTCAAGAGTGTTATTTTGGCATGATGTTTGGTGTGGGGATCGACCTTTAAAGGCTCCTTTTCCCGATCTTTTTAAGATGGCTCATTTGGAGTATGCCATGGTAAAAGAAGTAGTTGCGTGGAATGGTGACATTAGCCATTGGAATTTGATTTTTGTGAGGAGTCTTAATGATGGGGAAGAGGATAATATTTGTAATTCGTTAGCCGCACTTGCTGGCAAAGAGGTTCTGTCCCAAGGCAAGGATGAGATTGTGTGGCCACTAAATTCTAAGGGATCCTTTAGCGTCAAGAGTTTTTGTTCCACACAAATTGAAGTCTTGGATGGTTGTGATTTTGTTGCTAAGTCCGTCTGGAATACTAAAGTTCCCACAAAAGTGTATTTCTTTGCTGGGGCAGCCACCTTAGGCAAGATTCCTACGGATGACATGCTTAAAATAAGAAATTTTAGAGGTCCAAGTAGATGTTCCATGTGTTTGGAGGAGGAAGAAGCTGTGGATCATCTCCTTGTACATTGTCAGTAGATTTCTTCGCTTTGGGATTTATCTTTCTCTAATGAGGATTAGTTGGGTTCAACCTTCTAATGTGAGAGATGTGGTAGTGGCTTGGAGGAGAAGGATGAAGAAGAGTTGGGTCCTTGGAGTTTGGAACATGATTCCTTTGGCTGTGTGGTGGGTTACTTGGAAGGAGAGAAATCATCGTATTTTTGAGGACAAAGTCTTGTCGTTTCAAGATTTTAAGCTCTATTTTTTGAGGTAGTTGTATAGTTGGAGTGTGGCGCTCAGTGATAACAAAAATTTAAATTGTTTGACTTTTGTCGATTGCATTATGTATGAGAGCTTAAGGGCGTAATGTTTTTGTGTTGCCCCTCTTTGTACATGGGCAACATCCCCTTGGTGTCCCTTTAATATACCTCTTTGATTACTTATCCAAAAAAAAAAAAAAGGAAAAAGACTACAAGCAGTATGCTTATTATCCTAGATTATGGCCCAACGCACAAAGCCCTCCTACTACCAAGCTCTAATCTATGGTTGTGGAGGTGGAGTATGGGAAGGAATAACGGGTGCTAGGGGAGATGACGGCCGGGGGGGGGGGGGGGGAGGAGCCACTTGTCAGCAATAAAGGACATTGCTCACTTTTAACTCTTCTTCACAGCAGACAAGAGGGAGTGTTGATTGTTATATATTTTATGCTTGTTTTGGCCCTCTCTACATTATCCCTTGTTTTCTGTTGATCCTTTGTTTTTTTGGATGAGTAATCAGAAAGTTGTGTGAAAGGACACCAAGGGATGTTACCCATGTACGAAAGGAGTCATCACAAAATAATATCATGCCCTCAAGCTCTCTACAATAATTAATCAACAAAATCTAAAAAATTCAACTTTGTACCATGACCGAGAACATGACTCCAACTATACAAAGTTCTCAAGAAATGAAGTTTGAAATCTTCAAAAGACCTAGCCTTGCCGTCAAAAATCTGGTTATTACCCTCCTTCCAAGTGTACTACCACATAGCTGATGGGCGTCAACTGCCAAACTCCTAGCACCCAAGTCTTCTTTAACCTTATTCTCCATGCCACCAAAACAAACCTTATAATTTGAGGTTGCACTCAATTAAATACCCATCAACAATAATGACAGATGTCATAATGCGGAGACCCACCAACAGGAGACAAAAAAGTGGTCTACTGGCTATTCTTCCCCAGAACATATCGGACACCTACTAGCCAAGTTAAAATTTCTCTTTTTAAGAATGCCCTCTGTTGGAATCTGTTTTTGGTGGCCACCCAAGCAAGGAAGCGTGCTTTGGTGGAAGCTGTAGACTTCCAAATTGTATCAGGTGGAAAATTGAGTTCACTCACCCGTTTATATGTCTCTTTGAAGTAACTTCTGATAATGAATTGCCCACCTGAGTCATGGGGCCACAGAATCTCATCGTCACCCTCAAAAGCAACTTGATGTTCGCATGCATGAGCCAAAAGACTAATCACACCCTCTTCTTCCCAATCATTCAGGCTTTTGTGAGAAAGTTATGTTCTAGTGGTCTTGATGCCATTCCAAGATACCACTTCCTGCACAGCGATCATGTCGTCCTAAACAGATTTGGGAATAGAAACTTTAGAGATTGATCACCGCACCACACATGGTGCTTTGACCTATTTTTCACCTTGTAAAGCACGAGAGAACGAGATTGGTCTAAAGCCCATAGTAATAGATTGCTAATAGCCCACCGCATGAGCATGGTAACTCATTTACCCCACCAGCCACAGTAGTTGACCCAGTACTTCGTTTCCAACACCTTTCTACGCGAAGCATCCTCTTCCTTGGCAAACCTCCATAGCCACTTGGCCTTGAGAGCTTTATTATTTTTTGGAGATGTCTAATGTCAACGCCACCCTCATGTTTAGGATGGCAAATATCCTCCCTATTGACCCAATTTAAACCATTATTAGACTCGTTGCTGTAGAGCGAAGGAAGGCCCATGATTTTCTCTAATTTGGTAGTAATGCTAGGTGGACATGTAAATGATGTCATGAAATGACTAGAGAGACTTCATAAGGTGTTTTGTGATAAAGTTAGTCCATCCTCTCTAGAGAGAAGCTTATGGGACATTTTCACGACTGGCTCCAACAAAAGCCAAAGCTTTGGATTTATAAGGAGCTCCAAGTGGGAGGTCAAGATGGGAAGATGGTGGATACTTGAAACTCACAACTAAAGAACTGTGCTAGGTTATGAATCTCTAGCCCTTCACTAGTAGGAATGAGAACTCTTTAACGCTAAAGTTAGAGATTGCCTGAAATAACAACATAATACATCGCAAAAAAACCCAAATTGCTCACCTCCGGCTTGCCCAAAAGAAAAAAGGTATCATCGACAAAAAGTAAATGGGAAATCAACATACATTGTGAGTATTAGTCATAAGAAAACCCTCCAAGATGCCAACTTTAATCGCTTTCTTCACTATCCTGCTGAGGTCTTCATCAGATAAATAAAAAAGGGGAAACGGATCACCTTGACCTAGCCCCCTTAAGCTAGAGAAAAAGCCAAATCCTTCATCGTCGTTGACTAGCACTGAGATGCAACAGTAAATCTGTCTTTTCTACCTGCGAGGGAAGCCCATTTTGTCAACAGTGACCATGAGAAAGTCCCAAGAAACATGGTCATAAGTCTTTTCAATATCAAGCTTGAACAAAGAGGTCGTGATCGATAAGATTTGAGATGGTAGTCGATATACTCATTAGCTATCAAAGCTGCATCCAAAATTTGATGACTGTGGATGAAAGCATGCTGATTCAGGTTTACAATTTTTCTGACGGTTTTCCTCAACCTTTAAGTAAGGACTTTGCTGAAATACTGTAAACACACCCCACAAGACTAATAGGCCTAAGCTCTCATTTGCCCCAGCCACTTTAGCATTCAAGCTTTTTTGAAAAGCACCTGTCAAGTCTCAGTAAGCAGAGCAGCTCGTAATGTCCATTTAGCAATACCCCAACAATGTTGAAAAAGCAATATTAGAACCATTTGGGCCAGATGGCATTCCACCATTTCCCTCTCTGAGAAATCCATTTCGAGATTCAATGCATCATCAATTCTTATTGAATTTTGAACAATCCCATCGAGGAAAGACCTCAATGGATGGTCTTCATGATGAAGCCTCTTGTAGAAGTGGACAATAGAACCTTTCACAGCAGAATCCTCCATCATAAACCCGATTGTCCACTTTACTGTATGAACAGCATTTTGTTAATACCGTTTGTAAATCCAGAGCTCCTATTAATGTTAAAGTCCCAAGGTGAACCAAAATTGATAAATATTCTGATGGATTAAAACCTTTTGTGAGGTGGAAAATTAAATGCTGATGCTGCTTGACTTGTTTCTACTGAGAATTGTGGTTCTGTAGTTTAGATTATTCATTCACTGGTTTTTCTTGACTTGTTGGAGTCTGAAAATGATGATAAATATTCTCTGTACAGGCACAAGCAGGGAAGGATCTCCAGTATGGACGAGTTTCACCTGCAGAACTGGTGCAAGCAGTACAGGAAATGCTCTCCGCCGCAGGGATCAGCATGGACTTGGAAAAACAGACGTTATTAAGGACAAGCTTGACCCTGCAGGAACAGCTAAAGGATTCACAGGCAGCATTGTTGCTTGAACAGGTTTCTAACAACAATCCTTTTGCTTTGGCCTTCACCGCCGCCCGGGGGGTGGGGGGGACTATGTAGCCATCTTAGGGCCCCATCTAGGCATCTGTACCGAAGAGCTTGGGATGGAAGAGGGGGCTAAGGGGAAAACCTTCTTCCAAATCAGAGTTTAATCCTACCCTCCATAATGGAAGGTTGATCAATACTGCCATAATTGCGTTGGGCATCCAAAATTGATGTTAGTGTCGGAGTTTTAACAATTTTCTATGGAGAGAGTGCTTTTCGTTAATGAAGTGTCCATACACCTACACATAACACATGGGCAAGGGTTTGACAGGGGTACTTGGAAGCAAAATGAAGAACCCAAGGAACATAGAATTCCATTAAACCCAACCTACCTGTTGTTGGTTAAAATCTATGTATCATATGCTCATACAATCTTAAGAGATTCATGAAAATTCTTCACATTTGTGCCCCCTAAGATTAGAAGATCCTGAAACTTGTCTTTCCAATGACATCATTAATAAACTATGACAGAAGCCCTTTGAATTGAATTGCAATGAAAGTGCACTATCAAGTTCTAAATCATGATGTTTGTTCACTTTGTCGGCCTAGTGGCATCTCTTCAGTACCTGCAAAATTAAGATGTTCTACTGCTCCTGTTGTGCTTATGCTGCCATTTTTGTGTGGGCGTGAATTTGTGCAGGACAAAGCTGATGTGGCGGCTAAGGAAGCTGATACAGCCAAAGCAGCATGGCAGTGTCGAGTATGCCTCACCAATGAGGTAGATGTTGCAATTGTCCCCTGTGGGCACGTGCTTTGTCGCAGGTGCTCCTCATCTGTTTCTAGGTGCCCCTTCTGCCGTCTTCAGGTCTCCAAAGCTATGAAGATTTTCCGGCCCTGATACCCACTTTCCTCTATTCAACAATTGTACATTATTTTTTGTTCAGTAAGTTGAAAATGCAGAATTCAGTGGTTGAAGTCACTGCGGTTTTTTTTTTTTTGGGGGGGGGGGGGTGTTGTATATGTGTACGGTGTATATAGCTAGGTTGAGGTTAGTGATTGGTAATTGGTAATTTTTTTCCTACTCAAGGTTCGGAAACTTGGTGTCGAGTTATCCACTGCAACACTGTACTGAAACAGTGTTCATTGCTAGTCAGAGGTTACAGGGATGATAAAGTTGGAAAGCGATTTGCCTTCGTAATTTTGCACGAGGTTACAATTTGAGTTCAAATATGTTTATTTGCTTTATGAAGACACAACATTTAAGATGCAAAGACACCATTTATGCTGCATCATTCTAGCATTAATTGGTTAATAGATGTTCTCTTGGTTGTCTGATAAAGTATGTATTCCGAAAATTCTCTCATTATTGAAGTTTTTGCCAATTATTATAATTGAAACCGCTGACACCCTTTGATTTGCTCCTTTAAAATCTCAATAATCCATTTCAGATTAGATTATATGCTACAGCAGGTTGTAAGCCACCGGCAGTTATTTATTTATGGATTGAGACGTTGAATTATTGAATAGCAACCTATGACAACAAGTTCTCGTCTCTTTCACTCTCTTCTTACTATCTCAAGTCTGTATCGCCCCCCCGGTTCTCTCTCGCTATTATTCCACCAGGCCCCTAATGAGGTTACCAATGAAACTTCAAAATCATTCTAAAGCCCACATTATATCAGTCGATTTTCTTTAATGGATTCGTCTGTGAGTTACGGGAAGCTGGCTTCAAAACCCAAAAATTGCCCAAAGTGACAGAGCTAAGAAACAGACCCATATGAAGCATGGAGGTGGTGATGGAGCTGATCCACCAATATTTCTTCTTGAAACGAGAAGAGATGATATTGAGTTTTCACTATTCCTTCCCGATCTCGTTAAAGGCTATTAATAAGAATTTGAAAAGGAGTGAAAAGGAAGTGTATAGGAAGGAGCAACATAAAGTGGGCATTGGAGAGGAATGCGTAAGAGCATTCCCAGCCGTGAGCTTATTTTTTGGCTCACGGGTGGGGGCCTACCATTGCCACATCAACCTTCTCTCCTCACTCTCTCCAATGCAAGGCTCACTACTTTGGCTCACCAAATAAAATAATACTAATGGACCCCACACCGAACCATACTTAATTGTTTTAAGTTTATATATTTTGGTTGGGTGTTTAGGTTTATTATGTTCGGAAAAAAGAACGTGTGCAATTTTTTTTGTTTTTAACGTAACATATGGTCGCGCCATTTTTTTTTTTTTTCTTGTTTCGGTTGGTTATTGGAGTTTATTATATTTTCTTATTTTTGTGGGTTGGTTGGATTGGGTTTTAATTTAGAAAAAATAATTTACACATAAGAATTTGGTTGTCTACTTAATTACGTTTTCGTTTGAAAATTACAACACTTGCAATTTTAAAAAATTGACACGTGCATGAATATAAAAATTACATGAGTTGAACATTGAATAAATAAAGATACATTGGTTAACTTTGGACCCGAATAAAAAATTACAGTTGCTGAACAACAACCAAAAATTAAAGTGCAACAATCGGTCAACTATCCTCAACGATGACGATCGGAATTTCGCTTCCATATTTCTTCAACCAAGTCCGCTTGAAGAGCTGCATGCGTGGCGGAGTTGCGAACTTCGCATGATCGTTGAAAGTATGTCTCATAGCATGGATGGTGGTTGTGATTAATAAGGGGCTCCGGAATTGTTCCATCCACAACGTCATAGTCAAATGCAAGCTCGTAATTATCTCGCTCGTCTTCCACAATCATGTTATGGAGTATTACACATGCTCGCATAATTGTACCAATTTCATTTTGATCCACAAGACGAGCGGGGCCACGCACAATGGCAAATCGAGTTTGTAGCACACCGAAGGCTCGCTCAACGTCCTTCCTAACTGATTCCTGACGTTCGGCAAATAGTTTTCTCTTCGGCCCTTGTGGAAGATGGATAGTTTTGAAAAATGTGGCCCATTTCGGATAAATTCCATCCGAAAGATAATATCCTATGTTGTACTGATGGCCATTGACGACATACTCACATTTAGGAGCCCGATCATCATACAGCTCTTGGAAAACCGGTGAGCGGTCAAGGACATTGATGTCATTCAAACTTCCGGGCAACCCGAATAACGCATGCCAGATCCAAAGGTCGTATGATGCAACGGCTTCAAGAATAATAGTTGGCACCTTATAAATTTGCTTTTGAAATGATGCCTTCCAAGCCGTTGGGCAATTCTTCCGCTCCCAGTGCATGCAATCTATACTTCCCAACATACCGGGAAAGTCACGAGCTTCAGCAACTTGTAGTAAGCGATCAACATCAGCTTGATTGGGTTTTCTTATGTACTCCTCCCCAAAAACCTGAACGACGCCTAACGCCAACTGTTTCAGGCATTCTATTGCAGTACTCGCCCCAATCTTTAGGTATTCATCAACGCAATCAGCCGCTACCCCATACGCAAGCATTCGCATGGCTGCTGTGCACTTGGTTAATGGCGACAACCCACGCTTTCCGATCGCATCGTACCTTAACTGAAAGTACTCTGAATGATGGCCAAGTGCTTCGACGATTCGGAGAAATAAGTGCCTCTGCATTCTGAATCTTCGTCGAAAATGTTGTGCATTGTATAGAGCATCTTCCGCGAAGTAGTCTTTGTATAAGCGGTCGTGTGCAGCTTCTCTATCTCTCTAAATACATCTCTTTTTCATCCGAGGCCTAGATACAGAAGGCGTCTGCTGTGTTGCTGATTCCGCAACTTGTGCAATGAGTAACATTTCTTGTTCCACTTGTTGTTGATGTTGGAGGAAAGCAGCTAGGATGGCCGCATTATAATCTGATGAAGATGATGAGGATGAGGATGATGATCCTACCTCAAAGGGCATCTTTCCAATATTAAAGGGATCCATTACAAACTGCCTGCGCAAAATAATAATGATCAAACGTTAATGTATTGAATAGCACTCCATATATTAAACAATAATAGCATGATTACACAAATTCTTCTACGTTCAATAACAGATGCAAATAAAAGTTACATATACAGCACATTCTTCTTAAGATCGCTTCTATAGTAAGGGGAAAGGGAGACAAATTACTAAGTTGATGTTGACTGCCCTAATCTCGTTTGCATGATTTCTGCCTTTCTTTGCTCGTAATAAGCTGCTTGGTCAGGAGGCATCATTGAAGTGTCAAGCATCATTACTCTATCCTCTTGGGCCCTAAGCTTTTGCTCTCTCATCATCATCTTTTGAGCTTTTTCTTCCATTGCTTTGTCGCAAAGTTTTGTGAATGCGTTAGTTGCTACAGTGTTACGACTGTTTAATATGCTCATCTGATTTGTGATTGCATCCACAACTGAGTTCTTTGCCCGTTCTTTCAGTCTTCTTTTTGCAGCTTTCCGACCCTCGGGTCTTTCACTTCCTCCCACAGCTTCATCTTCTACCTCTTCAGTGTCAGGGTTAGACCTTTTGTTAGACCCTGACCCTGACTTAGGTGGGTCACATATCGCCCTCCATTTTGGTTGGTCCTTGAGCATTTCGTACCAATGCTCAAGATCAAACTTCTTCCCTGTACGTTCTGTATATAACTTGTGAGCTGCCTCCGGAATCATTACCTCGTTCCAGCCACTTTGGTTAATATGTTGCACTTCTGAGATAATACCCGCCCATTTACTGATGAGTGGGGCGCATTGGCTCCATCGGCCATTTAGCGTCTTCCAAGTATGTTCTGAGGCTCCGCGTGGACCGCGCTCATTGAAATTGGAGGCCACTCTACCCCAAAAGCCAGACCTCTTCTGATCATTTTCAACTACGGCATCCGTGCCCACGTTTATCCAAGCACGTATGAGCCGTTCATCCTCTTCAACCGTCCATTTTTTTGCACTGATGCTTACACCCCCCACTACCTCCACATCCCCTGCAATGTCGGTCTCAGTGTTACTTACCCCGACCATTGATCCCGTTGGGGTGGACGAAGGTGTAGAGTTACTTCCAGCGGAAAAGTAATTCGGGGTGGCATGTGGTTGAGGGGTGGTATGTGGTTGAGGATAGTAGGGAGGGTAATTTGGGTACTCGCTGTTATATGGTTGGTAGGGGTAAGGTGGATAGTAGTTACGGGGGTTTTGACCTGAGGTACCACTTGGGTTCCTAAAGTTGGGTTGTTGTGGGTAATACAGTTGGTACTTGGTACATCTGAGAGTTGTAATTTGGCGGCACATATGAGGGGTAAGGCAAGTGGGGATTAGGTGGGGTAATAGGGCTGCTACTATTACCCCCATTTTTGGGTGAATCGTCTCCCTCAAGAAAACTAGTAAATGAAGGCGGAATGCTAGGATCCATAATCGAGATAAAATCACAACCTACAATCATATAATAGATGATATTATTATATTATCAATTATTTTTATGAAGTTCTATAAAACCATATTTCACGCTTCAATTTCATACTCATTATAAATGTACTTTTCAATTATTACATATTTTTGTACTGTACTTTCTAATTCCTTTGTTCAATTTGGGCAATTATATTTATTACAAATTTAAAATATGTATCCATGTTAGTTAGTCGACTCTTACAATTAGCATATAGCATTATTTTTCATTACATTTATTCATAAGTAATTAATTTGTCAACAAGCACTCAACACCTCCTCTATATCACATTTGTGAATATCTCTAACAAATTTGTCATCCATTTGTAGTTATTTTAACTAATTTGTCATGTACGAAGTTAACTATTTCATAACTCTTTAATAATTTCACATGTAACTATTCATCTTCACCCTTGAAGTTTCTCTATAATTATTGTCCAACTTTTCCAACAATTTCATATTTAATACTTAAATAATTGCAATATCCTATTCGGTTTTAATAATTTGACAGCCACAAACAACACATATTTCTCTATAATTAAAATAAACTTCAAACTCACAATTTTCTTCACTTCTTTCTTCGTTGGGAGCAACTTCAAATTTTCTACACATATAATAACAAATTAATGTCAATATCATTACAAAATTTAAAGTCACAAAAATAAATTACTAAATTCAATAATAACTATAAATACTTACTTCACTTGCTTCCCTTTTTGGATGAAACTACTCACAACTTAAACCAAGCTACTCAAAATATTGTGGGAGAAATATTGCAATTTGTGTATGATAAATTCCAACTACATTTCTCATGTATTTATAGAGCACCAAATTTGTCCCCCCAAAAAAAAAAAAAAATTCACTTAGCCGTTGGGCAACGGCTACATTTGCCCAAAACCAAGAAAAATTGATTTTGCACACCGTTGGGCAACGGCTAGCCCAACACAGCAGCTTTTCCTTTTTTTTTTTTCCTTTGTTCAGCGCAGAGTGCAGACAGCCCAAAAAAAAAAAGTCTGGCCCGGAATCAAAACGGCGTCGTTTTGATTCCACTACCAGACAAAAAAAAAAAAAGAGATGCGGGCCTCTCGCGTCCACGAGCCCCTCGCCGAGCCCAGTCCCGCGGGCCACACGGTGCAGGCCCACAGGATGCCTCTCCCCTCCCGCCTGCCTTTTTCACGACCCGCGCGACTTGCGTTGGGCCTGCTCTAACAAACAACATCTGCTTCACACAGAGACCAAGAAGAAGTAGATAAGCGGGCAAATAAAGACACGTGCATGTCAATTTGGAAATTGAACATTATCTTAACTAAGGTCCCTGTTCTTTTCATGATTTAATGAACTCAATCCACTCTTTCCTATATCCACCCACTCCTTCCTCCCTCTTCCCACTCTTTTTCACACTTAAACAAAAATACCACTTTTTTCTACTCTCACCCACTTTTACCTATAATTACTATTTGGCATAGTTTGAAAACTCTTATAATTGATATAATTGTACGTCCGAATAGTCTGATACCGATTATGAAAAGTTTTATTTATTTTTCAGATGTTATTGGAATATTTATAAGTTGTACCATAAATTGTACATGAAATTATTTATGTTGTACGTATTAACGAAATGGTAATTTTTGTATTTTTTAATTTTTGCGTTGATAAGCAAATGTTAGTTATTCGTGAGTGGTAGATGTTTTCAGTTTAATTTTTATATGGAACAGGTGGTTAGAAATGGTTTTTCGTTGATTTCGAAATTTATTATGCGTCATCAACACGTGGATTGTTGTTGTGGTATATGTAACACATTATTTTCCGGCCATCATAAATCGTGACACAAAATGCAAATGTTTTTATTCGGTGTTCGCGATAGAACTAACGGATGTTATAAATGTTAACGGTTGTAAAAGTAATGGTAATCGTTTACGTTGTGAGATGAACATTTGTTGTTGGTGATAGAAAGTGAAGTAATAATTTCACTAATTTAATATGAAACCGAATATTCATTAGACAGATACATGACACATGTCATGTTCTTATTGGATTTGTGGATTACAATTGGATATAATAAGATTGCGTTCGGATAATATTTTTGGTGATATCTGATTTCGAATTTCAAACTAATTTCATCGGTATCGTTAACGTAATTAAGAATTGAGGAATAGTAACGTCCAATTTCAGTCAGACAGTGCAAAAATGTCGCAAAATGTGAATAATTAATTTGCACACAAAAAATGAAAATTGTCTATGTAATTTTCAGTTCAACAATCAATTAATCGTAACCCAACCAAAATAAACCATATTTACGCAACGTATAATACGATATTCAACTTTAAATTTCGGTGAAAATTAACAAATTTCGGAAATATACAACAAAAATTAACATCCACAACTGATTCAACTCATTTACGAAAATTTAAATTTTTTGGGGGGCAACAACGACCATCAAACAATATTTTGTAACCGGCTAAACACATAAATAAATTTTTTTCTCTTCAAAATTTAATTTAAAGATCGTTACTTACTATCATAAATAAAAAAACTACATTAAAATACAAAAATATATAACTTAAACTAACTCTCCAACTTCATTCAACTCCTTTCAATTCCTGCCCACTTTCACCCACTCATTCCCCCCTTTCCCACACTTTAAAAAAAATACCGCTCTTACCAACTCTCACCCACTCCTTCCCCCCTTTTCCACACTCACCCATCCCACACCCATCATTGCCCACTAAAAAGAATAGGGCCTCATTCTAAATGTTCAATTCCAAAATCATATATTGACACAGTCAACATGATTTCCTCCCTAGCTCCTATATATCCATTGATTCCCATTTAGACCTGGTAAATAGGTCATTCGATTCGGATACGGATCGGGTTAAGTTCGATCGAGTCATGTTTTGGATGAAGTGACATTTTGGGTCTGTTTGGTTTGAGTTGGGTAAACTTCGGATCGGATCGTTTTCTGATCAATCAATTTTTGGTCCAATACACTTGTTTTGCAAAAACAAGCAACTTTGTAGAAAATTTCGGGTTTGGTATGGTTCAATTCAGATCAATTAGGATTTCAGGTCCACTTTCGGATGAGCATATTTTGGATGTCGGATCGGGTATGAATCCATGTCGTTCGACTTGAGTTTGCGTCTTGGATCAATTTTTCCATGTCTATTCCCATCTCAATTTGTCTCTTCCCTTCTTGCTTTCCCTTTCAAACAATTCAGTGCTTAATGAACACCAAAAGCAAAGCTTTGACCTGCGTATACATTATACATATGGCTTGCATCACCATAGCCACTTCCTTTTTCATTCTTTCTTCTGCACCCACATGACCATGTTGGACATCCTTTGCATGAATGGTCGTCTTAAAATTTAATTTTCCGCCCATCCAATTCGACAACTCTCTCTCTTCAGGGAACACAGTTAACAAAAGGGTGGAGGGCTCTTGAACCGGCATGCTTAGCTCGCTAGCATAAAGCCAGAACTGACGATGGTGCTTGCTTTTTGTGAATTCATTTTTACCAAAATTTTCTTTTATTGCATTTTCGTGAAGACTCAATAATTTTAGGGGAAGAGGAGGAGAACACTGGTAAGGGTGATGCTTCAACTCATGGATCAAGGATTGGAATTTGAAGGATGATAGACAGAAAATTTCTAGTCTCAAGAAAGTCTGATGCAAATTAGGGCATGTTCTATTTCGCGATAAGATACAGCTGTAAGCTGTAAGATAATGTAATGAGCTGTAAGGAGCTATAAGAAGATGTAAGGAGCTATAAGAAGATGCAAGGAGCTGTAAGAAGATGGAAGGAGTTGTAAGAAGATTAAGGAGCTGTAAGAAGATGTAAGGATAGATATAATGAGTTGTTGAATGTTATAGAAAATCTATATGGGATGTAAGAAGATGTAAAGAGATGTACGGAGATGTAAAAAAATGTAAGAAGATGTAAGGGTCATGTTAATAATGTAAGGAGCTGTAAGAAGATATAAGAACCTGTAAGGAAATGTGAGCTCTTAGCTAAATTCTCAAAACGTAACATAGAACAGAGCCTTAGTCGTGGTTTCATTTATGGAGTATAAAATTTGGTTGGGCTTCTTATAAGATGAAGAGTTTAGGAGATTTGTAACCGAGCTTCAAAAGTCTTCACCATTTTTTGTTGTTGTGGAAAATAGATCTTCTATGAGACGGTCGTTGTGAGGAAAAGAAGACAAAGGAGTATAGGAGGGAGAAAATGGAAAGGGAAATTTACAAGCATGTTGGTCATACATTGAATGAACCCCAATGAACTCATTTTTTTTTATTTATTTTTTTTACAATAACTTAATGTTGGATTTGGAGGGAAAACCAAGTGAGGAAAATTCCAATGTAAAATTGAATCACCAAAATGCCCATCATTAAGTGGGGGGCTTAGTTTGACACAAAGAGCGAAGCACTTCGTGCATGAGAAACTCAAACTTTTTATTCCCATTCACAAGTAGCACGGTATAGAGCAATAATAGGGCACAGAAGAGAGAGAAAGGGAGGAAGAAGAAGAGCAGCAAAGAAAGTGAGGAAGAAGAGGAGCAGCAGTAGCGAGGTAGATGAAGAGGGGGATCGAGTGCTGGTGACGAGGTACAAGGAATCCACAGGAAGAGTAGAATGAGATGGCAAAGCATCTCCAAAACTATGCCATTTAGCCCTTAAACGGGTCTATTAAGATTGAATTGGAGGTGAGTGATTGTCAATCCCTGAATCTTGTAATGAATTTCGAAAATCTTGTTGGGGTGCATTAAAGGTTGGAGTTGTGGATGCCTTTTGTGGTTTGTAATTGTGAAATTTCTGGGAATGGAATGGTTTCATGTGAATTGAGGTTTTTGGGTTGATGTTGTGTCAAGGGAGACCGGGAAATGGGCTAGATATGTGGATGTTTGGAAACCGTATTGTGTTTACCATGGTTTCAATAGAGGTTTACCTAGATTTACATCTTGTGATTAATTGGTAAATAGAAACAAAGAATGTAGGCGTCAAAATTAATGATGGCATCTAACTTGCAGTGTTATAAGTGGCGTAGATTAAATATGTGGATGTTTGAAAACTCCATTGTGTTTATCATAGTTTGAGTAGAGGTATAACTAGTTGTAGCTCTTTTGATTAGTTAGTAAATAGATGCAAAGGATGTCCTTGTGAAAATTAATCTTTACATCTAAGTTGCAGTATTGTAGTTGGGGCAGATTAGATATGTGGATCTTTGGAAATTACATTGTGTTTACCATAGTTTCAATAGAGGTATACCCAACTGTACCTCTTGTGATTAGTTGGTAAATAGAAACAATACCCAAGTTGGTGTCAAAATTAATGATGACATCTAACTTGCGGTGTCATGATTGGGGTGGATTAGATATGTGGATGTTTGGAAACCCCATTGTGTTTACTATAGTTTCAATAGAGGTATACCCAGTTGTACCTCTTGTCATTAGTTGGTCAACAGATATAGAACCTAAGTTGTGGAAGCCGTTTTCAATACTGAATGAGATAAGTGAATAAATACATGTCATAGTTCTAGTAGTACATGTTACAGTTGGTACGTGACGATATTTGTTGTCTTTTGCATGCTACACAATGGAGTTACATAACCGTCGTAGAAGCCTTTAGAATGAAGTGACATATGTGAGTGATTTAAGTTCCAGCAGCAATGATGATAGCAATCCTTTTGATGCTTTGGAGGAGGACGAGGATAATTCCACCACTAGTCCGTCAGTATCATTAGAGGCTGAGGCAAGTGGCAACAGTAAGGATGAAAATGCGAGAGAGATCTTCTGAATAACTAGAATGAACCATGGTTTTACATGGCACATCAGCTTTGTTGGTGCTGTTTGTCTCTTATAAGAGTCATCAAAAGTGTTCTTGGTGCCACATAAGTTCGATCCCTTGCACACCACTTTCATAGTGAATGTAAAATTTGCATTGTTTTATGTTGAATAACATTTCCACTTTATGTCTATATTCATAGCTGGAAAAGATAGAGTTATGCCATTATGTATATTACTCATGCCAATGTGTCATACATTTCTTATATATCTTTAGGAAGTTTGGTAATGATGCAACATAAACAATTATGACGGCTGTTGGTGGACTGTGTGGAGGTGTTGCTTACGCATACGCTTAGTACTTCATAATTCAACTTTCTCTTAGGTGGTCTTATTTGGCGCAAACATTTCCTTCACATTATGTGTATGTTCCATTGTCAGTTACATAGTCTACATTGATGTAGTTGCTTGGTTTACAAGTGTGCACTTCAATGTTATTGTACTTAAGTTAACCTTCAGACTCACAAGTACCCTTTCATGCAATTCCCCCTACCCCACGAAGAGAAGTATATCAACCTAGTTTTTAGAGCCACTATACTTACATTAGGTTACATATTGGTCTACCTTAGTATACTTCGATAGATTCTGTGGTAAACATCATATATACCACTTGTCATTTAGGTACATTTCATTATAAAGGAGAAGCAGGCCCTAGAACAAACTATATGTTGTTGGTTGATAATATTGGAGTGGTTAGTACAGTAATCTATCCGTTTAATAAATCATGATGACATGAAAGGAACATGTACAATGTGCGAATCCGTACATGAGCATAGACTGCTACCATACAGAGTATAAGATATGTATTTTACTACACCATAATGTCTTACCAACACCCACCCCCTAGTATACATGGTATACCTCCTCTTCAACTGCAAATAACCAAGGTGAACATGAACATATTTTTTTCCTCTGCATTTCAATCTACTTCAGTACATGTGAGGTAAGTATGAGTATGCAAAGTGGTAAACATGAACACGTGTTGCACGAGAAGGGATCATTTTGCAAATTAACGACATTTAGTAGGTTATCATAAAGGCCAATATGTTTATATTAATTAGTACATATGCATGCACAACATTAACCAATTACATGGGTAACCTATCGTCAGTAACAACAAAATTACAGAGCCTACTTATTTGCACGCCATTATAAATACCTACACATGATACATTCATCACTAATACACATAACAGTGCACGTTTGCACACATTGTTCATCCAATATTTGAAATGTACTATGTATACCCGCAGATAATTCATTGCTTTCAAGGGTAGACATTACACAGGTAGTAGGTAAACCACTCCACCTGCAAAATACAAAATAAAAAAAAGACATCCTATCATTTAATCGAACAACACCCAAAAATTTTAATTTCGGTTGAACTGTGACACAGTTCATGTACCACTGTTAGTTCACTATTTGCATAGGTAAACATCGCACTCATGTCGGGTGAACAAGCAAGGCTCTTCGGACCAATAACCCTCCAAAGTGCAAGTTTAACATGGAGAACAAATGATGCTTATGCTGTAAAATGCCTGCCAGTGTCAGCAACTCCTACAACATAAACCACAACCACATACAATTACATCACCCTTTCTATGTTAGGGTATCAACCCTATGTATAAAACAAATTTTGAAACATAACATCATGGCCTGCTTGCAATTAATTTCTTCCATATGCTCAGCCTGCGATAGTAACTTCGAGCTTGCAGACCAGATCGTGACCAAACATTGTTACTGTCATTATGCCCTTCATGACACCTTTTTATTTAGTTCCTTCATCACAACCTATTTTTATAGTCTCCTCATCACCCGCATCATCTGACGTAATAGATATCTCATCATTATCTGACAATTCAATGATTTTTCCTTATACTCTCAGCCTGGTTTGTGGCTTCTCACTTCCACATTTGGCTTTTTCACTGAGCAACAACCTGTAATTTCAAGTATAATAATAAATAACTCACCTACTTTTGTTAGGTTCAGTTAGTAATGTATTTTATCATATACATCTCTATAAATGATATACCTTTTCGCTGCTACTTGTTTTTCATCTCCCCGTTCAACCTTCTTGCATAGCAACATGGCCATTTCTCCCTCTTGTGTTGCATACCATGTCATCATCACAAGTGTGCATTCATCCTTCACATGCTGTAACACACTTCTGTGCTTGCCCCTTGGGATCATCATTTTCACCCACTTACAAATAGTGGTGCTCATCATTTCCCTTGAAAATCATCCTCACCTCCGTATCCCCCTCAACTACCATTAATATTTGTCTGTCGTACTTCAAACTGTACCGTAGTTTATGCTCCAGGCTCTTTCCTTCCTTCGCCACCATACATTTCCTTGATCCTCCCTCGTACGTCACTTTCACATCTCCACGTTGCTCCAAGATTTCCCCCATATCACATACATAACTAATTCCCTTCCCCCACTTGCGTCTCCTTCAATGGCAGCATTTAGATCCATTGTTTGTGATCGTCCTAACGGTCAACACCTTGTACCCCTTCTTGAACAACTCACTACCTTCAATCTCCCTAATACGTATGAATTTGCCCTGCATGTCATATGTTTACAATATTTTATCAGATCCAACATCCGTGCACACTATTAACTTAACACAAGTGACTTACATTGTCCCCACTCCAGGTATAGATTTACCTAACTACTAGACTATGTCTACCACGATATACAAATAAGGTTACCTATGTTCACAAGTAATCAAATATTGACCTGCAAACCAACATGATCACCCTTTCACAATATGATCACTTATGTTCATATCATCCATAACTCCCTAAAAAAACTTTATTACCTGTCCCACTACTAGATTTGTATTCAATTACAATTACACAGCAGCGACACCCCCTACTACTGTGGTATACATGCAATATAATTGTGGCACACATATATACCCGCATAAATATGGTTCACAACAACTACTACTACGACAACAAGCCCATTCTACTAATACCTAAAAAAAATTTACCACCAACTAGTACAACATGCATAGTCTATACCCAACTACTTGTCTCTGTCTATCCATCAGGATATACAACATGTATGCATTACCAATTGCTGATATTCTATGTCAATAAAATGAGCATGTTACCATTATTGTTGCCATTGTGAACGGTAATTCACTAGGTATATATGTATTCCATGATATTATTCACTATCTACCATGGTAGACAGTGGTCCTTCATGTGTAATCCAAAATGTATGGAGAAGCAGTGACGGCCCATCGTCGTTTGAAGGAAGCTAGTCATAAAAAGGAACCACAAAATTCCCTATTCACAAACCATAAAATCATCGACAGCTCCACCAACATTAAGCACTCAAACAACATTTTTGAAATTTTTTTATAACTCATAGATTGACAATCGTTACCTACAATTCAATCTTAATGAACCCGTTTATAGGCTAAATGATGCCTTCTTTCCAGGTGATGTCCGATCTCCTTCTTCTCTTCGTATCCATGCCCTTCTCCTCTTCACCAGCACTAAAACTTCCTCTTGATCTACCTTGCCTCCGCTGCTCTTCTTTTTCCTTACTTTCTCTGCTATTCTTCTTCTTCCTCACTTTTTGTGCTGCTCTTCTTCTTGCCACTTTCTCTCTCTACCAGGCCCTATTATCTCTCTATACTGTGCTACTTATAAATGGGAATGGAAAACCTAGGTTTCCCATTCAAGAACTGATTTACTCTCTCTCTCTCTCCATAGTGCCAACCTAAGCCCCCACTTAACAATGGGTATTTTGGTGATTCAACTTTACACTGAAATGTTTCTCACTTACTTTTCCTTCCAAATCCAACACCAACTTGTTGAGAAAAAGATGGTTCAGTTGTCACCCATTTTAAGTATGACGACCTTATAAATTTCCCAAATGGAATTTGGTGTGCGATAGAGAAGGGGGTCAACTGTGAGACGGAGGTTTAGAGCATTACGAATGGTGAGCCAATTTTCTAGCTTATCGGGGAATTTATTTCTATCACATCAGCTTGTAGGCTAATTTGTTGGCTCACAAGCCTCCCTCTATTCAATGTAAGGCTCATTACTTTGCCTTATCAAATAAAGTAATATTTATGGGCCCCACACCTAATCATATTTAATTAGTTTAGTTTTTATATTTTGCTTTGTTATTTGGCTTTATTATTTTTATAAAAAATAATTTGTACATAATAATTTGATAACGACCAATTAAAGGCTCATAATTTTTTCGGGAAAAAAACAAAACAAGAGTTTGAATTAGAAAAAAAAATTCACACATGCTTGAATATAAAAATTACAAGAGTTCGATAATAAAATTAAAAAAAGATAAGTACTTAATTGAACATAAATTACAAAAATAATATTAGAGATGTAAGTACGAAATTTAAATTACAAAATTAAGTACTTAATTGAATATAAATTACAACTACTTACTAGATTTCTTAACTTGATGAAATAATAACTTACAGCAATTAGCCAACTTGCTCACAATTTTGTTTTGGAGAGAGGAAATTTGAGATTTTTGTATGTTAAAATTTGTGAGAAATGAGAATATTTATAGAGTTCAAATTAGTTCAAAAAAAAAGTTGGGCTCCCAAATTTGTAGCCGTTGCCCAACGGGAAGAATGCAATGGTCCAATTTCTGTCCAGCAAAACATTTTCCTTTTTCTGGTTGTGCAACAGTCAAAAAAGAGGAAAGTTACGGCATGAAATGACGGCATTTCATGCCACAATAGGACAAAAAAATTGGGTGAAGGCCGCTCGTGAGGCCTTGGCTCATGAGCCTGTTGCTGTGGCTCCCCAAGCTGCCCGCTCGCCCAGCAGCCCAATTTTTAGCCTGCGAGAGGCCTCACCGCAAGGGGTCTTCAATGCATGATAAATACACATCCGGGGCAAAAAAACTGAATTTTGTTACGAACAGATGTAGGACACACATTACGTGAGCAATTTGTTCTTATTCTAGTCTGAACATAAAGTAATAAACTTTTTTTTTCCTGTAAACACGTGTTTGTCTTGCGTCTCATATGTTTTGAAAAATCATGTGTTAGAATTGTGTCCTGTTGAATCCACGTCTTGTGTAAGTGACTTGTCTTCTTAGCTGGTTGGTGGAAAAGTTCAGTTCCTTCAACATCCAGAGCTTATGGGCAGGGGGTTATTCTGTGATGGAACTATTGGTTTGTCGCTTAAAATTCGTTTGTCCTAGTTTCACTTTTGGTTCGTTTGTGAAATGAAAAATTATGTACTTTTGCCGTTTTCGTTTTGATCTTTAGGGTCGCTGCTATATTTGCAATTGCTCATTTAACACCTGGACAGTTCTCACAACTGTTTGTTCTTGGTATGGCATCTATCTTATTTGTCAACTAGATACATGGTAATATTAAGGGGCTATTTGATAAACAAAGTTTTGGAGAGCTTTTTGGCAAAAAACGAACTTCTTAGATCAAAATTAGCTATTTGACCTAGTCAAAAAACTAATTTAGGCATTTCATAGAATAACTTTTTGGAACACCTTTTTGGATCCAAAAAGCTAATTTGAAAAAGTTAATTTGATTAGCTTTTCGGAAGAGCTTTTTGAAGAATTAACTTTTTGTCTCACAACTTTATTAGGAGAAACAGATAACACAAGCATCTAATTCAAACAACTAACAGTTATCAACTAATACAAATAGCTCACAGCTATTTGCCAAACAGAACCTAAATGTTATATGTAATCAACGGTTATGGGGCAAACACCAGGTCTGTGGCATGTTTAGTTGATATTGTTGAAGGGTGGAAGCTGATTGTCAATTTGGATGTCAGTTGCAATGTGTCTTGCTTATAATGATTGATGAAATGGGAATAATGATTCCTTTGCCATTTTTAACAAACGTGCCAAATAGGCCGTATGTCATTTTGTAGTGATTAATAGTTAGACCACTGCTCTTTCTGATCTATTTTCCAGAGTTCCATTCATTGTGGACTTTTATCCACTGAAAGCATCGTAAAATTTTCATGAACCTGGCGGAATTTGTATCACGTGCTCTCAATTTTGTGCAGGTACTGCTTTAGGATTGTTTTGTGCTCAAACATGCAATTTGCTGACTCCCGTCACAATTCATGCTCTCTGGAATTCTGGTGTTAACTTGCTCCTTACTTTTCTTCAGGTAGACCTTCTGAAAACTTCTCCCCTGGCACCAAAAATAAGTCAGACGGGGTCTCCAAGCAAATATCATTTGTGCTTAATAAATTTAGGGTTTTGTTGCATTGTAGCATCCAAATTGTGCTATGCTCTTTGGAATTTTTTTAATCCAATAATATAACCGTCTCTGATTCCAGGTGATTTGGGCCACAATCTTAGAAAACTAATGGATGATGCTCAGATTCAGATGTCGTGCTACCTGCAGACTTGGTCTTTAGTTTCCATTTAGAAAAATTTACTGAAGTTGAGACATGTTGTATGACTTTCGCGAACTATGAAAGATTGTCTTTGCATGCGATACGAATTATTTTCTTTCATTTCAGGGTAGCTGCCTAGCCGCTTGATAGGTAAATGAGGCTTATCATGTAGGAACATTGATGTCTTCACAATTTCGCTTGATTTTCATGGACTTATGCCCCCGGGGGGGGGGGGGGGAATTGCCACCATTCTCTCTCTTCCTTTGTAATTGTATATTGAGGCTAAGAAACATGTCTTGCTCCGTTTGATCCCATTAATGGTACCAATTGAAAGAACGATTTTGTCGTCAAAAAAGTGTTGTCTTATTCCATTCTACTATGGAGAAAATAGGTAGACCATAATCATGGGGAACATTTAGAACTCCTGTGATTCAGCGGCATTTTCTTTTTGGTCAATCCCATGTTTTGCAATGCTGGAAAACCTTAAATTGTTGCAACGACATGGCAAACCGTGTTCCTGTACTATGGTCAACCGGCCAAGTGACCCCTCCTATTAACTGTTACTGGGATGAAGCTTTAGAACATACTACTTTCTTCTTTCTTCCCCCCTCCCCCCTTTTTCAAGGGTTTTTAAATTTTTTTTTGGGGGGGGGGGGGGCGGTGGGGATTTTCTCCCTAATATTGTGTACTGATAATTGATTTACTTCTTTCTTTCCTCTTTTTTTTCATCTTTTTTTTTGGGGGTGGTAGAGATACCTCCAAAAATCAAGAAAGAACAAAAAATTAAAACTCTGTTGTGCCCGAAATAACTCAACCTAGCAAGATTTATATTCAAATTGATGAGCTTTTTCTTTAACTGTCGTAAGAAATTTCAACTAAAAGGAGGAAAAAATATTTCCTTCATAATATAAGCAAAATAAAGCTTTCATCCATAGTTTTTAAATCCTACATCGATCAACATATAGGTATTGCTTGTACGTAAGTGGTAAAACTGTAATAGCCCAACCCTAAATTATGTTTATTTATTTAATTGTCTCACGTTAATGACTTTCTCACATTTATTTATCACATTTCATCATCTTGGTGTGAAAAAAAAAAAAAATTTTCATTTGGGCCCTCACTTGAAAATTCGGGTCTTATTTATTTATTTATTTAGTTATTAACAAAAATTTTGGGAGAATCAATAGTTGGCCCTAATAAGGTTAACCTAAGTGATTTGTTTTGTTTTCCTTAACATTACAAAAATTTTATTTTGAGTTACGCAAAAACGTTATCGTTGCAGGGCGTTTTATTTCCGAACCCGACTTATTTCGGTCCAATTTAAAGCCTAACAAGTTTGCATTATTAACCTAGCTAATTATCATGATTTAAGCTTAACCATGGTTAGTAAAAAGTTACTTTTTGAGGTATAAATTCAGCCAAGTTGCTGATAAGTCAAAAAATACAACCAAATTCAGCACACATCTCTCTCTCTCCTCTCTCTCTCTAACCACGGCCAGCCCCCTTCTACTGCTGCTGCTGTTTCTTAGTGTTTTCCGGCTAGTTGCCGCCATCTCATGGTTGTCGCTGATAGCCCCGACACCCTAGAACCACAAGCCGCCATCCTCAATCTCCAAAACCACCAAACATCACCTCCATCTCTCTTTTTTCAAGCTCCAAGTAAGTGATCTCAACTTGGATTCTTTTCATTTGATTTTTGTTTTTGTGATTTGGGTTTTGATCATGTTCTTTGGATGGAAAAAGAGTTATTTTGATGCTTGTAATTGTTGATTGAATTTGGAGAATGTTAGGGTTAGGGTTATTCATGATCATGCAAGTTTAAGGTTGGAAGTATATTTTTCTTGGATTGTTGCATTTGATTGAGTGGTTTTAGTCTCTATTAATGTTTGTAAGGGTGTCTTTGGTGATTTTTGATGAGATGAAGAGGAAGTAAGTTGGTTGCAAGCTAGGGTTTTGGCAAGTAATGCATGGCTTAAATGATTTTGGCATTAAGCATGTTGGTTGCTTATGTGTTGATGCAAAATGAATCTTCAATGCATTCTTTGACCTAAAAAAATGATGTGGTGTGATTCTTGAAAAAGGGGTGGATTTTGGAAATTTTCCCAATTGATTATACAGGATCATTTTGCCCACTCATAAAATAAATAAGATTAGGGATGTATTCGAAGTGAGACTGAGAAAGAGAAGAACCGAAAATTTGATGGATATGATCATGAAGTGAAATTGAGTTTAATGGCTTAATATGGTGATGTGAAGGACCAAAGCTTTGTTATATGATTTTAAGAAGCGATTTTAGATAGCGATTTAGGTGAAAAGAAAGAAAAGACTTATGACAGTGGGGCTAGGAAATGGCAGAAAATAGGGCAGGCTTTGCTAATAAACTTGTAATGAATGGCCTAACCAAAAATTATGATTTTTGGGGGTAGATATATCAGTGAGTTAGCTTTCAAATGCCTTTTGAATCGTCTTATTCTGAGGTCTGCGAAAAATGCTATGGCCGTTTTGCTAGAACTATATAGGTTTCTGCACAAGTTAGACCAAAACTGGTACACTTGTGTTCTAACCCTATTTTGGGAACCCTATTGTGGGAATTATATTTTATGTTTTAAATGAAAGTTTTTCGGAACTTCTTAAGATTTCAATATTGGGGAATTAGGTCTCAAATGAAGGTCGGGAGATTAGGTTGCGAGTCATTTACTTTAGCCCCTATTACGTTTTACTTTTTCTTTTACTAAAGTATCAACTATGAAAATAAATACATTTGCCAACTATATGTTCCTATAACAATATGTTTGCATAGAATTAGGGCCTAATCTATCATTTCCTCCCCTTTTGTGCATAATCTTACTCAGTGACATTTCATTAAAAGCTCCAGGTACGTTCATTGTCTGTATCTTTAGAAATCAGCACGTATTTATCAAAATTTTAATGTTTTGGTAAGTACCTCAATGAATCAGTTTAATTAGTGAGTTATTACAAAATTAGTGACCCCATCAGTTGCCAGTTACAGGACACTGCCTTTCAATTACCTGCGCGGCTATAGGCTAGGTCCCCCGATCGACTTGGCAGCTGTACACCTATCTTTAGATCGTAACAGTTACTAGGGGTTCACTGTCACATAATAATTGACAATGCAGTTTTATATTTATTTCATTCCCTGTTTTAAATTAAAATAAATTGTAATGCGGGCCCAACCAGTTTTTCCATGAGCATTTAACAACACAGGAATGCATGTACTGAGCTTCGGCTCATAATTCGAAATGTTTTCATGTTTTATTTTAGGAAAATGTTCAGTGAAAGACTGACAGGCCAACTGAAGGTGATAAGTGAGCAAGAAAGTCTGAATTAGAACGATAGTGTATTAGTGTTGAGATGCTTTTAGCACTGTATTGTGAAATATTTTGATGTTGTAATTGTATACTCTATAAAAGTTACTATATTTTGGTGTAAACCTTGAGATAGTTGAATATTTTGATGGTAGAACTGTTCATATATGGTTCAGATAGGTTGCGGTTGAGTGAATGCCTTGTAATGGTAAACGTTGTTTAGCATTGCTTTATTTAGTGTTTACAGGAAAAGCCTTGTAATGCCCTGATCATTTAGGATTTTACTTCTAATTGGTGAGACTAATGAAGAGAACACAAATAGTGAATTAGGTACATTTAGGCTATTACAGATTTGGTATCAGAGTCAGGTTTTGATGTTCTTGATGTGATATGGAGTACGGAGTTTAGATATAGTAGAGTGAGAAGGTTTATTAGTAGAGAATATCGTATACTATTAGAGACTTGTGATGTTAGAAATAGACTTATGATATTAGAAATGCATATTGTTTATTTTCTACATGCCCCTCATTTGAATTTTCCTTGCTAGAAGGATCTTTATGGTGTTAGTATGAACCTGGTATGTCTGTGGTGGCTCACACTTCACTATTGCATGTGATAGCTGATGTACAGGATCCTTTCTCCGAGTTTCACAGCATCACAGTCCGTGCGTATAGATTGCTATGATCCTTACCCACAATTGATCCGTGGGTAGAGTTCAGGCTCTGTTATTATCATTTTATGATGACGGGGAACCCAAGTTAGGATGGACCCAGGTTCTAGGTCCGGGGGCTTGGGGTACCATCATTTCGGAGTTGATGTTGCGGGAGGAGTTCGGGCAGAGGGGGATTAGTATGGAGACTCTTCAGCATGTTTTCCCGTTACACCAGGCACATTCCCAGCCTGCCCCACCCACACCAGCACTGGGACCACCCCTGCCGCGCATATCGGACACTCCACAGATGCACGACAGTCTTGGGGAGGCTCATGTGGTGGTGGATTTCCCCGATACACTGGAGATCATGGTGTTTAGTGTTGATGACGAGCCCATGGAGGGTTTTGAGGATAAGGATGATCCAGAGGAGGATTAGGAGGTTGATGAGATAGTAGAAGAGCAGCAGATGGATCAGGACGACGATAAGGCAGTGAAAGAGCAGCACGTTGATCAGGAGGTTGACGAGGTGGGTTTAGGAGTATCGAACAGCAACTTCGACTCAGGCGAGGAGTCGAAGGATGAGTCCGACCCAGATTACAATCCTTCTAAGGATCTTTAGGTTGTTTCTGGTGTGGATTTGAGTAGGTCATATTTTGAGCCCCACATGTATGTAGCATGGTCGGATTGGATAGTTGCATTTTGTGTAGTATATGACATTGTATATAGTTATTTAAATCCTTCTGACCACGATGACGTGGTCCGTTTCTTTTTTTGGGCATGTGACGGACTTAGGGACTGGGAGTTAGTTATTATTTTAGGTAGGAGTTAGGGCTGATCTTACTTAATCAGCTAGATGTGTTATATTTTATTGATCATGTATATAAACAGGCAGTTATTTTTGTAAATAAGTAGTTATGAAATGATATAATAAAACTTTGGGTTCTGTTTTAAATAATATTTGAGCCATATTAAATGTATTTGTTGGGCATGCTTGTCTTATATATTTGAATATTTCAGTGATTGAATTATTTCATTGAATATATGATCAGAATGTCTGAGTCAGTACAAAACAATGCAAAGATTCATATAGAGGATAACTCGGATCATGGCCAGGGATCGAGCGAACAAGCCTCACATCATGTGCCACCAAATTTCGGCCAAATGCCACTAATTCTCCCTGAGTTACTAACAACATTGTGGGCCCAAACTAGTGGTCGGCCTTAGTAGCTGAAATGATGAAGCAGATTCCCCAAGTACCAACTGAAATCCCTCCTAAAGATGATAAATTAGCAAATCGGGTAGCATGATGCAACCCTAAAGTGTATGAAGGAAATTATGATCCAGTAGTATTGGAGGAATGGATAAGGAGAATAGAGAAAATCTTTACACTGGTAGAGGTTCCAGAATAAAAGAAAGTAAATATTGGGACGTAGTATTTGTCTGGTGAAGCTGATAATTGGTGGAGCATTGTTAAGGGTAGGCTCATAGGGTCTGAATTCATCTAGAGTAAATTCCTGGATGAGTTAAAGGCAAAATTTTATCCAGTTGTGGTCCAAAGATAAAAGGAGAAAGAGTTTACGGAGCTGAAGATGAGTGGTAATATGACTGTGATGCAGTATGCCAGAAAATTTACATAATTATCCAGGTTTGTCCCTGAATTTGTGTCACCTGAAGGTTACAGATGAGGAGGTTTGAAGAGTGTTTGGCCTTCTACATTCGAAATCAATTAGTTGGACAACCAATCTTGACTTACCAAGAGTTATATGAGTGAGTCGCTGAGGTGGAGCGAGTGAAGACAGAGTTGAGGGCCCTGAACCCGATAAACCAAAAGAGAAAAGGGTTTGAGCGAGGAACTCCGAGTGAGAGTGTGAACCAAAAGAAACCTTCTCCCGTTCCTCTCAAGAGCTGTCCTGTGTGCTCAGTAAAGTCCTGTGGGAAATGCGGAAGAACAAATCACACCACCCATGAATGCTGAGTAGGAACCAAGAAATGCATGTGGTGTGAAAGCCCGGAACACCTCATTGTTGCCTGCCCACGAAGAATGAAGGCGGTGGATAAGGGTGCAGCAAAGCCCTTGGTCCCCGTCACCCAGGGGCCCCACTACTAAGGCCTGCAGTAGTAGGATGGGTGTATGTAATGAGCAAGAAGAAAGCTGCTACCTCTGGTACGGTAGTCACTCGAACTCTCTTTTTAAATTTAAAGCCATTTTGTTTATTATTTGATTTGGGGTGCTACTCATTCATTTATGTCCACCCGCTCTGCCACGCGATTGAACCTGGATGGTAGGAGGATGGAAACTAATTATAAGATCAAGCTACCCAATGATTCTGTGATTGGGTGCCCCATCTCATATAAGCTTGTTCCTATTACCATTGGTGGAACCACCTTCCTTGTAGATTTGATTCAACTTGATTTGTCTGATTTTGATATCATTTTAGGAATGAATTGGTTATACACTTATGGAGCTAAGATTAACTGTGAAGATCTTAAGGTTATTTTGAATGATGAAAAAGGGAGAGAAGTATATTTCTATGGGCAGAGAGAGGAAAAATCTTGTTCCTTGATTTCTGTTGTGAAAGTAAGTAAGCTATTATGTCAGGGGTCTATTGGATGTTGGTGTTATGCTATTGACACCTAAACAAAAATGAGAAGGCATGAAATATTCCTGTAGTTTGCGAATTTAAAGATGTTTTTCCTGAAGAGTTACCAGGACTACCCTCGCAGAGGGAAATTGATTTTGCAATTGAATTAATCCCTGGTGCCCAACCTATCTCCAAAGCCCCATATCATATGACCCCAACTGAGCGTAAGGAGCTGAAGATTCAGTTGGATGAGCTGTTACATAAGGAATTTATTAGACCAAGTCTGTCACCATAGGGTGCCCCAGTGTTGTTCGTTAAAAAAAAAAAAAAAAGATGGAACCTTAAGGCTATGTATTGACTATAAGAAGTTAAACAATATCACCATAAAAAATAAGTACCCTTTTGTTCATGTCAAAAATGTGTCATTTTTACGATACTTTTATACCGGATTTATGCTCGTTATAATTGTTATTTTCAGGTTTTTTTTGATTTTATTTCGTTTTGTAGGTTTTGAATATTTTGGAAAAAAAGTGAGAAAAAGATGGAAAAATATCGAAAATGATAGAGTTAGGCCAAATTGACTCGAACCCAACCTAAATGCCCATTATAACCCAAAATAATAATAAAAAGAAATTAAATTAAAAATAAAACAACCATTCCCACGTGCCGTGCACGCGCTACTCACTTCCCCCCAGTCCCACGTGTAGCTCGCATGACCTCTTAACCCCCCCTTTTATTTCACTTACTCTCACTTTTTCTCTCCTCTCTCTCGGCCAAACAGGCCCCAAAAACCAGAGAACCCGAAACCCTCCTCACTCCATCATCTTCATCCTCTCTCCTTCGATTCCATCCCTCTCCCTCTGTCCCTCTCTCTCTTTCGAACACCAGGGCACCACAAGCACCATCAACACGCCACAGCATGCCAGCTTGCATCATCTTCACCATCCATGCATGCCCAGATCGACGGCTAAGATCGAAGGGGAGATGAGCTTGAAGGACTATAAATGAAGGCTACGGCGTGAAAGCTGGGTAATCTAGGTTAGGTTTTCATTTTTAGGTTCAATTTTAGGATTCTTTGTTAGTTTAATTCGAGTTTAGGAATCTAGGGTTTAATTTCGTTGCAATTTCTTTGATTTCATTTTGGTTCCCAGATTTGATTCTTAGCCTTTGAAAGTCTTGTAGCATGTTTTTGATTAGTTGAGATTATTAGAACATCATATTGTAGTTGAGGAATTTGCAAATTCAGGTCCATGTTGATGGTTTCTTTGTTCGAGCATTCGGCGTTTAATGGTGTCTCTGTAAAGCTCATCAGGTTCTTGATTTGTTGGTTTGATTTCTATGTTTAATCTCTTGCAATTCTTTTAGCTAAGTGTGGCTGAAAATCCTGAAATTTCCCTCCCCTGAATTTGCCCCTATTTGTCTTCTTTCTTTGTTTGTGAACTCGAAGCTATGGTGATGGTGAATCTGTCGTTTTGAACAAGCTTGGAAGCTCATGTATGGTTGTTCTTGGTTGAAATTTTGAAGCCTCTTTCCCCTGTTTTTCTAGTTGTCTTGGTGAATTGCTCGATTCAGATTTATGTTTTGCCCTATTGCTTACTGTTTTTAGATTTTAATTTAGGGTTATACCCAGTTGTAGTTTGGTTTTATGTGGTTATGGTGAAACTGAGTGTTGAGATTATTGTTTGCTGGATTAATCATTAATGGGGCAGCGAGACTCGAGCTGGGTCGAGCTTCATTAGCCAAGATACTCCTGCTCTTTCTCTGCTCTCATCGCTATTTTGTTCCTGGGGTTAATTTGGTTGTGAGATGGGGGTGGATTTGAAGATGGGGTTGAGCTTTATGTTAGGTTAGGATGCTCATGTCCTTCATGTTCTCTTTGGTACAGTCAATTCATTATACACTACAGTGAGGTAATTATCTTGCTTCTCTTTCATCTCATTCATTTTATCTCTTACTTTGTTGTCTTCTTAATCAATACACTTCAATTATGATATTAGAGAAAGGATAGGTTTAGCTCTAGCAGTTCCTTTAATACATGTTAAGTGGTTTCTCTTTGATTTAGTTAAATAACTCTGATTATTGATAGTTCATTCGTTGGAATTATTTAAGTATCAAAGGTCATTTGGCTTAATTAATTTCATGTTAGTTTAATAGTTTTTCTAGTGACTTTAATTTCATCCCTTGTCCCCTTGGACATGACCCTCAAGTACTACAGCGAAAGCTGTACGCTTGCGGCTTTTATTTTTCACTCAAAATTGTCATACACCTTTGCTATGAATAGATGGCTTGTTTGAGCAACTGCAAGGAGTACGAGTTTTCTCTAAGATTGATTTGAGGTCATGGTACTATCAACTTAGGATTAAACTCGAAGACATCTCCAAGACTGTGTTTAGGATCAGGTATGGTCACTATGAGTTTACAGTGATGCCATTTGGTCTCACCAATGCCCCCTAGCCTTTATAGATCTTGAACAGGGTCTTGAGACCCTATCTAGAAAAGTTTGTAGTGGTGTTCATAGATGACATCTTTATCTATTCTAAGGACAGAGGAAAACATGCTGATCATTTGAGGATGGTGTTACAAACCTTGAGGGAGCATCAACTTTATGGCAAATTAAAGAAGTGTGAATTTTGGTTGGAAGAAGTGGTAATCTTGGGACATGTGGTTATAAAAGAAGGAGTCAAAGTTGACCCCTGGAAGGTGAAGCCAATCATGGAATGGTCAAGACCTACAAACTTCATTGAGATTAGAAGCTTTTTGGGTTTAGCGGGCTATTATCGAAGGTTGGTTAAGGATTTTTCAAAAATAGCTTCACCCCTGACCAACCTGTTGAAGAAAGTGAATAGATTTGAGTGAACAGAGAAGTGTGAAAGAGCCTTTCAGGAGTTAAGACAACAATTAACTACCGCCCTAATCCTAACACTACCAGTAGAGGGTAAAGAGTATACCATTTATAGTGATGCTTTGAAGAACGGTTTGGGGTGTGTACTGATGCAGGAAGACAAAATAGTAGCTTATGCCTCTCGATAGCTCAAGCCTTATGAGAAAAATTACCCTACCCATGACCTGGAGTTAGCAACCGCGGTCTTTGCATATAAAATTTGAAGACATTACTTATATAGGGTACCACACAAGATCTATACTGACCATCAAAGTCTGAAGTATATCTTCACCCAGAAGGAGCTCAATTTGGGACAACGGTGTTGGCTTGAGTTGCTTAAAGATTATGATTTGTAGATTCAATATCATCCAGAAAAAGCAAATATTGTAGTGGATGCCCTGAGTAGGAAAGTGCGACATAACCCAAACACTGTGGTGATTACCCAATTAAGTCTGTTGAGAGAACTTAAGGACTTCGAAATTCAACTAGTGTCCCATGGGCAAGCAAATGTTCAATTATCAGCACTTACTTTACAGCCGTCCATAGTGAAGGAAATTCAGGTGAACCAGGAAAGTGATCCTGAACTCCACAGAATAAAGCAAAATTTAGAAAAAGGGAAGTCCCCTGGGTTTGAGTACATGAGGATGGGACCATGCGGTTCCAAAATTGCCTATGTGTACCCAAAAATGAGGAATTGAGGAAACAGATCCTAGAGGGGGCTCATAATACTCACTACTCGATACATCCAGGAGGCACCAAGATGTTCAGAGACTTAAGACAATACATATGAAGAAGGAGGTTACAGAATATCTAGACAAGTGTCTAACTTGCTAGAAGGTTAAATCAGAGCATCAGCGTCCTGTGGATGAACTGCGACCCCTAGAGATTCCCACTTGGAAGTGGGATTCAATCTCAATGGATTTCGTTATGAGTTTATCCCTTTCTGCCTCAAAGAAGAATGCTATCTGGGTCATAGTTGATCAACTTACCAAGTTGGCGCATTTTCTGCCAATTAGGGATACTTGGGGAGTTAAAAAACTAGCCCAACTGTATATTAAGGAGATAGTCCGCCTGTACGGGATCCCCTTAGACATAGTATCAGATAGGAACCAAAGATTCCAAGCCTATTTTTGGCAAGCACTTCAAAAAGCCTTCGGGACCAAATTGAACTTTAGTAGCTCTTATCACCCTAAAACAGATGGGCAAACAGAAAGAATGAATAAAATTCTAGAGGACATGTTAAAAGCTTATGTATTGAGTTTCACGGGAAATGGGAAGACGATTTACTGTTAGTGGAGTTTTTTTAATGACAATAGCTACCAATCCACTATCAAAATGGCCCCGTTTGATGCTTTATATGGAACAAAATGTAGAACCCACTGTGCTGGAGTGATTTGGACGAGGCACTGATCATAGGTCCTGAAATGATCCAAGAAACCATTAAAATAATAAAAAGGATTCGGGAGCATATTAGGGTTGCCCAGAGTCAGTAAAAAAGTTATGCGGCCAAGAGAAGGAGACCTCTGGAGTTTCAAGTAGGCGATAAAGTTTTTCTGAAAGTTTCGTCAACTAAGGGTATCAAGAGGTTCAGAGTACGAGACAAATTGAGCCCAAGATATATTGGACCTTACGAAATCATTGAAAAGTTAAATCTCGTAGCATATCAACTGGATTTGCCAGTAGAACTAGAACACATGCACAACGTGTTTCACATCTATCAGCTCAGGAAGTACATTCCAGATCCGAACCGCACCACTGTATATGAACCTATTGAAATCACTGAGGATCTAGTATATAAGGGGTGTCCAATCCAAATACTAGATTGCAGGATTAAGCAACTTCGTGACAAGCAAATACCTTTAGTCAAGGTGCTTTGGACAAATCATACCTCCCAAGAAGCCACTTGGGAGACTGAAGAGGAAATGAAAGTCAAGTACCCACATTTATTTGAGGCAATCTTGCATGCATGATAAAGTTCATAAGTTTCGAGGACGATACTCTTTAAGGAGGGAAGGCTGTAATAGCCCAACCTTAGATTATGTTTATTTATTTAATTACCTCACATTAATGACTTTCTCATATTTATTTATCGCATTTTATCATCTCGGTGAAAAAAAATAATTTCATTTGGGCCCTCACTTGGAAATTTGGGTTTTATTTATTTATTTAGTTATTAACGAAAATTTTAGGAGAACTGATAGTAGGCCATAATATGTTTAATCTAAGTGATTTATTTTGTTTTCCGTAACATTACAAAAATTTAATTTTGAGTTACGCAAAAACGTTATCGTTATTGGGCGTTTTATTTCCGAAGCCAACTTATTTCGGCCCAATTTGAAGCCTAACAAGTTTGCATTGTTAACTTAGCTAATTTCCATAATTCAAGCTTAACCATGGTTAGTAAAAGGCTACATTTGGAGGTATAAATTCAGCTAAGTTGTTGATAAGTCAAAAAAATACAACTAAATTCAACCCACATCTCTCTCTCGTCTCTCTCTCTCTAACCACGACCTGCCCCCCTCTTCTGCTACTGCTGTTTCTTGGTGTTTTCCGACCAGTTGCTACCATTTTGTGGTTGTTGCCGCTAGCCCCGACACCCTAGAACCACAAGCCACCATCCTCATTCTCCAAAACCACCAAACATCACCTCCATCACTTTCTTTTCAAGCTCCAAGTAAGTGATCTCAACTTGGATTCTTTTCATTTGATTTTTGTTTTGTGATTTGGGTTTTGATCAGGTTCTTTGGATGGAAACAAGACTTATTTTGATGTTTGTAATTGTAGATTGAATTTGGAGCATGTTAGGGTTAGGGTTATTCATGATCATACAAGCCTAAGGTTGGATTGTTGTATTTGATTTAGTGGTTTTAATCTCTATTAATGTTTATGAGGGTGTCTTTGGTGACTTTTGATGAGATGAAGAGGAAGTAAGTTGGTTGCAGGCTAGGGTTTTGGCAAGTAATGCATGGCTTGAATGATTTTGGCATTAAGCATGTTGGTTGCTTATGTGTTGATGCAAAATGAATCTTGGATGCGTTCTTTGACCTGAAAAAAATGATTTGATGTGATTCTTAAAAAAGGGGTGGATTATGAAAATTTCCCCAATTGATTATAAAGGGTCATTTTGCCCACTCATATAAATATATAAGATTAGGGATGTATTTGGAGTGAGATTGAGAAAGAGAAGAACCAAAAATTTGATGGATATGATCATGAAGTGAAATTGAGTATTATGGCTTAGTATGGTGATGTGAAGGACTAAAACTTTGTTACATGATCTTAAGGAGTATTTTTAGATGGGATTTAGGTGAAAAGAAAGAAAAGAGTAATGACAGTGGGGCTGAAAATGACAGAAAACAGGGCAAGCTTTGCTAATAAACTGCTAATGAACGGCCCCACCAATAATTATGATTTTTGATGGGCAGATGTATCAGTGAGCTAGCTTTCAAATGCCTTGGAATCGCCTTATTTTGAAGACTGTGGCAAACGTTATGGCCATTTTGCGAGAACTGTACAGGTTAGACTAAAACTGGCACGCTTGTGTTCTAACCCTATTTTAGGAGCCCTATTGTGGGAATCATGTTTTGTGTTCTAAATGAAAGTTTTTTGAGACTTCTTAAGATTGCAATATTGGGGAATTAGTCTTAAATGGAGGTCGGGAGTTTAGGTTGCGAGTCATTTACTTTAGCCCCTATTATGCTTTACTTTTTCTTTTACTAAAGTATTAACCATAAAAATGAATATATTTGCTAACTATATGTTCCTATAACAATATTTTTGTACAGAATTAGGGCCTAATCTGTCATTTTCTCCCCTGTTGTGCATAATCTTACTCAGTGACATTTCATTAAAAGCCCCAGGTACGTTCATTATCTGTATCTGTAGAAATCAGTACGTATTTATCAAAATTTTAATGTTTTAGGAAGCACATCAATGAATCAGTTTAATCACTGATTTATCACATAAATAGGGATCCCATCAGTTATCAGTTACAGGGCATTGTCCTTCAGTTACCCACGCGGCTACAGGCCAGGTCCTCCGATCGATTTGGCAGGTGTACACCTATCTTTAGATCGTTACAGTTACTAGGGGTTCACTATCAGATAATAATTGACAATGCAGTTTTATATTTATTTCATTCCTTATTTTAAATTAAAATGAGTTGTAATGCGAACCCAACCAGTTCCTCCATGAGCATTGAACAATACAGGAATGCACGTACTGAGCTTCGGCTCACAATTGGAAATGTTTTCATGTTTTGTTTTAGAAAAATGTTCAGTGAATCACCTCCAGACTGACAGGCCAACTGAAGGCAATAAGTGAGCAAGGAAGTCCGAATTGGAACAATGGTATATTAGTGTTGAGATGCTTTTAGCACTGTATTGTGAAATATTTTGATGTTCGAACTGTATACTCTACAAGAGTTACTATATTTTGGTGTAAACCTTGAGATAGTTGAATGTTTTGATAGTAGAACTGTTCATATATGGTTCAGATAGGTTATGGTTGAGTGAATGCCTTGTGATGGTAAACGTTGTTCAGGGTTGCTTTAATTATTGTTTACAAGCAAAGCCTTATTCTTTTTGGACGGCGGTAACGCCCCGATCATTTGAGATTTTACTTCTACTTGGTGCAACTAATAAATAGAACGCAAACAGTGAATTAGGTACATTTGGGGTGTGATAAAAACTGACCACTGATCTGTGCAGATCAATTCTCGGAAAGTTTGTCAGTACAAGTCTATGTTAATTAACTGAAAACGCAACATTTGAAAGTGTAATATCATTTTTTACCGGAGTATGAATGTAATGGCAATAATTACCTGCCATCCATCTCGTCAAAATGAAAATAAAATAAAATTTAGGGAAATTTGATTATGTAGACATTTATGTCTATCAAATATAAAAGTTTCCCCAAAGCAGAGAATTTTTAATGAATTGGAAATTTTTTTCTATCACGACTATTTGAAACACAGTACACGTGCCTTGATTAATAATGTGTGGTGTGAAATGATGAACGTGGCAAAATCTCAGCGGATAAGATGACATGATGAAGAAAAGCTTCGGCTATAAATAGAGGCAAGCATCTCTGAAGTATTGCACTACTTAACTAAACAAAAGAAAAAGGATATGGCAGTATTTAACTATTCCAAGTTTGCTATTTTTACATTTCTGACCTATACAATGGATAATGTCTCATTTACTCTTTGTTCTTATTTTTGATAATAATCTCCGTGTTATGCAATTTATCTATATTTTTTTTGAAAGCATCTGACTTTTTTCTTGAAGGCATTTGTGTAGTCATCTAAGATTAGTATCTTCTCTTATGAATACACATATATAGGGGTGTTTGGCGAAGACCTGCTTCGGGCTCCAAAAATTCTTTTGTAAAAAGCTCTTTGGAAGAATTTTTTCAATTAGCTTATTGCTATGTACAGTAAAAATGACCATATTGACTAGAATTATTTTCACAAAATTACTTCAAATACTATTAATAACAAAGACTTGTTATTTTCTACTGAATCGCCTTTAGCTACCACTCCCAACTCCATCTATTCATTAATTAATTTATTTTTTCGTTGCCTTGTCTCCGTTCTTCTTCTTCGTCTTGAATCTTCAAAAATTATGGGATTGAAAAAAGCTTAGGTTAGGCGATTTGCTTCAAGTTGTCAACTGTTTGATTTTTCTTTTCAAGGGGGGCGGGGGGATGTTTGCCCCTATTATCTTCTTCCTTTATATAGGATGAATTAGGACTAATCTGATTGTAGAATTCTCTGTTGGGAATAGCCCACATCAATACGAATGCTAGATGGCTACTAGAGTTGCCTAAGGTTTCACGTCCTAAACCCGAAAGCCCACTGGATGGTAGGGTAGCCGTGAGAGGGGAATGGGAGAGTATGAGAGATCTGATTGTTCATTACACTAGGCTAAACCCCCTGAGTCTCCTTATATAGGTTAGCGGGCAGCTAGGGTTGTTGCCCTAAGTGACATTAGTGACCGTCCGGCCTAACCTTATTAGGCTCAATCAATAGCTCCCACTCAGCCACGTAGGCCTCAAGCACATGCTTTCCATAAATCACAACTATTCACGCCTCATACCAGGAATAGAACGTGCAACCAAAAAAATAATTAGTAGTGTTATATTAAGTTACCATCTAACTAACATAACACTTTCATGAAATACAATACCTAAATCATCCCAAACATCACTAGTGGAATTTCTAATCCCTTATGCCCTGATATATCATATGATTATATACTCAACATAATTGCCCCAGCTGATATGGTGATGATAGATAAATTTTTCCTTAAGCACTCATGATATTGCATCTTAGGTTAATTACATTCCTAACATGTTCTCGTTGAACCTGTACATCATGGCCATTGAGAAGCACATTAAAGTGTCAACATTAGGCTTCGATTTCATACCATAGCTTTAAGTCAAAGGGTCATCGTCTGTAGGGCCACACATTGACAAGAGATAGGGAGATCAATCGTGACTCCATGTATGGGTCGTCTTTTAAGCATATACAGTATGAGATGTATGTCATGACATAGCTTCCACTTAACTAGGCTCCTCACTCTATACGGCATGGGAATATTCAGTCTAGATTTTCACCCAAAAATCTTACTTGAGCCACTAGATTAATATATTAAATGTTAATCTTGACACTCAAGATTCGACTTTTAAAGCTTCAACATGAAGTTATATCTCATATTCGAATTCCTCTAGTCTCATCTTAGACTTACTAAGGCGACTATATCTTATCTTATTCATACACATGCAGTATGAGTGATTAATATTGCACACTTAGTGCCAATGTAATTTAGTCTCTTCCTGCCTGCTACTCAAGCATCAGGGCGATTGACTGTGTGACTAGGTCAATCAGAAACCTGTGACATTTAACATGTCTAACAAATAAATCAAGCATTTAGAAAAAGAAACTCTAAACTTTATTTTATAAATGCTCATTACAAGAAGAACGTATCTGTCATACATAACAAGATTTCATCTAAAAACTAAACTCTACGAAGCCCTTGACTTAACGCATGTGCTTTCAAAGCATCTTTAGGAATTAGCTTAGTTAACGGATCAGCAAGGAAACTTCCTTTATCTTTATAGCGTTTTGCACGAAGTAATAACGCCTCTTAATGTGCTTGATTTTCTGATGGAACTTTGGATCTTTAGTGAACTGGATGACAACTGTGTTGTCACATAGCATCTCAACAGGGTCATCAACCCTAGGGGTGAGATCCAGATTCTAAAGGAAACTCTAAAGCCACATTGCCTCCTATGTGACTAGGCTACATGAGACGTCCTCTGCCTCCATAGTTGGCAGAGCTATGCAATCCTACTTTTACTGCACCATGATATGACTCCCCTACCCAGGGTGAAGACACAGCCTGAGGTTGACCTGGAACCATCCGGGTCAACACCCTAGTTGGCATCTGAGTATCCTCTCAAATTAAGGTCCCTACCATGATAGCACAGGACCAAGTCAATTTTACCACGAAGGTAGCGTATGATTCTCTTGACAGCTTGCTAATGAGCAAGTCTTGGGTTGCTCTGGTAATGACTTACCAAATTAATTGCGAAGCAAATATCAGGTCGTGTGCATAACATGGCATACATTAAACTTCCTACAGCACTAGTGTAAGGGACATTGTTCATTGCCTCCTTTTCATTATATATTTTTGGGCATTGGTCGAGGCTTAAGATTAAACATTTCTCAACTGGAGTGTCTACGGGTTTGGAATAATGCATTCGAAATTGTTCTAAGACTTTGTTAATATATGCATCCTGGCTCATACCTAAGAGTTTCTTAGGATGATTTCTGATTATTTCTATGCATAAGACATACCTAGCTTCACCCATATCCTTCATCTCAAAGACCAAGGATAACCACTTCTTAGTGGCTTCGATCATCTCCAAGTTGTTCTCAACCAATAGTATGCCATCAACATATAGGGTAAGAAACATAATCCCCCCGGTTGATCTTTTGACATACACACAATGGTCTTCTGAAAGCATAGATAAACCAAATGAAGTTATGACTTCATGGATCTTAAGTACCAAGATTTAGAAGACTGCTTAAGACCATATATGGACCTTTTAAGATGACATAACTTGTCCTATTGTCCCTTTGATACAAAATCAATGGATTGATTCATATAGATCTCTTTCTCAAGGCTACCATTGAGAAAATCAGTCTTTATGTCCATTTAAAACAAATCTAAGTCCAAATGAGCAAACCGGGGCTAAGAGTAAGCGAATAGAGGCAAATCTCACCGCAGGAGAAAATGTCTCTTCATAGTCTATACCCTCAATTTGGGTAAAGCCTTTCACCATTAGACGAGCCTTGAACTTATCGATTGAACCATCTTCCCGATATTTTATATAGAAAATCCACTTGTTTCTGATAGACTTACGTTGGGGTGGAAGATTAATAAGTTCTCAAAGCTTGTCTCTCGCCATTGAGTCCATGTCATCTCTTATAGTGTCCATCTACTCTGTGGTTTGGTGAATCAATCTCTTCTTGATAAGAGGTAGACTCCTCAACTTCCAAGAGAGTGCATAGGAATATTTTCTCTTCGATTTGGAAATATCATCGAGGAATTCTAACATGCTCACTCCTTTGGATCCTGGGACCTTCATTGCTCGTATGCCTAGGTGAGGCATCCCTTCCCCTTTCTCTAAAAGGTGTGGGACCCTGAGCATGTGAAGAATTACTCCCACTATCCTTTGGGGCATGGGATCCTGAACATTTGGACTAATTATATGTTCGAGAACATGAGATTAAGGACGGACCTCATTCACTGGTTGACTCTCCTCATGTATTGGAGATTGTGGATGAATCTTATTCTCCTGAGCAGATAAGTCTCCCCCGTTCCTTTCGGATAGGGGAGATATACAATCTTTGGTGTCTTAGTTAGAGTTCAAATTCTCCCCCTCACCGAATGTCTTGCTGTAACTCAAACAGTTCAACATCCTTCTTGGTTACACCAATAGTCGAGAACTTATCCTCAAGAAAGTCGACATTGCGGGATTTTATTTCTGTCATGCCACCATTGGGTGTTCCCTGTACATCACATATCCTTTAGATTGTGCGGGATATCTAATGATCATCATTTTTGTGGCCTTTGGACCAAGTTTTTTGTCTTTGTGGGTTGGGTTATGCACATAGCTAGCCGAACCCTATGGACGTAAATGGTCCAAGGATGCCTTCTTACCAAACTATAACTCATATGGTATAGCAGCTATACTCCTACTTGGCATACGGTTAAGGATATAGGTTGTCGTAGGCAACACATCCCCATAAAAACTGATTGGGAGGTTTGCATGTGCCATCATTGACCTGACCATTGTCAAGCAATGTACGATTCCTACATTTCACAACACCGTTTTATTGTGGGGTGTGTGCAATCGTTAGCTATCTTTGTATACCTTTTTCCTCACAGAACTTTTTGAACATATTAGAGAGGTATTCACGACCTCGATCATTCCAAAGGGTTTTAACTCTTCGTTCTAATTGAGTCTCCACCTTTATTACGAAGGGTTTGAACACATCAAGCGCCTCGTAGCGATGAGATAGTAAGTACACATACCTATATCATGAATAATCATCTATACCAGTAATGAAATAGATGGGCCCATTATGTGCTTTAATGTTCATGGGTCTGTAGATGTCTGAAAGAATTAATTATAAGGGATTAGATGCTCTTAAAGCCTTATCAAAAGACTTTATTGTTGCCTTGCCTGCTAGACGTGACTTGATAAGTGCTTAAAGTGTATATGTAACACCCTGGATTTCCAATTTCATTTCTTTATTACTAATCATTAACCTATGTGGCAGCGGAACCTAGTTTGGGGTGTTACCGCCATATTTCCTTCTTGGAATTACCAGGGTATATATTGAATAGAAATTAATGCAAAGTTTCTTCATAATACTTCAATTTAAAGGATTCAGTTATTAATAAACAACTACCAAATTGAAACAATTATTCAATGAAATCCATTCTCTAAATAACTAAACATTGGTGCCCTTTGATTAAGCATCAGGGCCTCACTCTACCTTTGGTCCCCCAGTCTTATGCAAAACTAATTCTCCTGAAAACAAAACATTTTATAACAGTGAGATAAACTCAATAAACAATCACCCCTAACAGTCAAACTACGCAAATAAATTCATTTCGAAAGCATTTTAGGGGTAGGGGGAACAATAAGGCGTACTTACTCGTTTTCCTATTAGTGTAATCGTCTATCCTTACATGATCCAATAAAGCACACAATTTATTTTAGATTCAACCACTATAATCAGATTTTAGGGTAAGCGACCTCACTAGGTCTCATGGCCTGCGCTTGGGTTTAGCGCAGCCGCTTAACTCAATCATGGCCTATTGCCGACTTTGACAGTTACCGCTTATCCATTCCCTGGCCTACCATAATTATGGATGGTTACCGCTAACCGGGCCCACATCCCAACAGGGCACGTGGCTGCTCACATGCATGCACTATTTACTGGGGAAGGCCATTGGCCTTTAATCAATATAACCAGTTAACAATCTCACTTATAACTAGCCTTTACCGTCACTATTATACTTATCTAATTTACGAGCCAATTAATATGCATGACTCATTCAAATTCAACCCTATCTCCAAGGGCATTACCACACTCTACAACTTCCATTGACATAGCCAAAACATGCAATTCCCGCTACGCAGTCACGTTTACTTAACTCATGCCATAATTTAATAAAATCAGCATTTAAATCGATTCTTACCATATTCCATGCACATAAAATTTTCAAGCAACTCGGGGAAGGGTTAGAGCACGATTGTTACCTGGATTTCGTACAAATTACGGGCTCTGTTACTAGTTTTGGGCCTACTGCTCCCCACTGAGCCAAAACACCACCCACACTTAGTCTAAAACCTCATGGGTCATAACTCTAGCGCTTCCCCTAATTCTAGGAATTTTTCTAGAATTTTTACCCATGCTTAGGGTTCCCAACCGAAACCTAACTCTAGATCCAGATTCAGTCGGTATCTGGATCCAACTTCCAAAACCTATAACTTTGCCTCCTGACGTCAAAAATTAAATTTTTTACCCATTATAAAAAGGTCGATCCGTTCTCTAGACTTCATATGTTTAGGGTTTTATCATATTCTGGCCTGAACAGGGTCGTTTTCTAATTCTTTTCACGGTGGCATTGACTGTCTCGATCTGGACAGTGCCCAATAATTCGACCATAACTTAGACTACGCTATTCCGATTCATATGATTCAAGAAATGGCACAGAACATCCAGACGCACCTACCATAATAATTTCACAATTTTTGGCCTACTTCCTTATCCTGGCCGAATTTTTGAAGTCAATATATGCACAGTTCTTACGCCCAATAGGTTCTGTCCATAATTTCTACTAGCAACGCATACCCTTAGTTCGTTTTTTTTCCATAAGGTCTCACTCCCAACAAACCCGTGATAGTCCTAACAGCCTTATTTCTACCCCCTCATAATCCAAGTTGAATAAAAATTGAAACCTTTAATTAAAACGATTAACAAATAGCCTCTTCAGGCTTATCTTGATGCGATTTCGGGAGAGGAGTGATTGAAACGTCGAAACCTTAGAGTTTCAAATCTGAAAAACCATAAAAACTCAACTCAAATGTTTCACACTTGAAATCCACATCAAAACCATGAATTTGGAAGGAAAAATACAAAAAACCCAAACTTTTTGAGGTTATGCATGGGGTGCATGGGGGTGCACCCCACTTACCACCAAGAGAGAGGGAAGAGGCAAGGGTGGCGGCTTGGTGGCCGACCGGCAGCTACTCTGCCCAGGGCGGTGGCGGGCATGTCTAAGGAGAGAGGGGGTTAGGGTTGAGAGAGATAGAGAGCTAGAGAGAAAGGGTAGAGAGGGGGTTGTTTTGCCGTGGGTTTTGGGAGGAAGAAGGAAGCAAAATTAAAAAGGGGGGGAATCTCAGCCGCTTACTAGGGTTAAAAAAGGGTGTTTTTCTTTTTTTTTTCATCTTGTAAATTCACAGAAGAACAAAAAAAGTCTTGGATAAATTTTTTTTAATTAATTAGATAATTAGCGACTTATGCCTAGGGAGATAAACTTAATTACAAGTGGGTGGATAATAAAAGTACTATAAATAGATAAGAAATACTCGGGTTTGGGAAGGATAAATGACGAGGAACCGAAAAATAAATAAATCGAGGAAAAATAACCCGAACGAAATTTTCAATTCATTCTTTAATGAAAATGGGGCAAATGTAAAATTTTGAAAAACCACCAACGTGGAGGAAAAGATTTAGATGGACTTGGATTATGAAGGTTAGTCCACGTTACATAGTTCCCATATTAAATTTTCGGGGTTTTACAGTATATCATTTTAGGGTCATTTTGCTGCATTTTTTAGGAGAATTGGGTACTTTATGTCATAATTTATATTTTTATTCTCGTTTTATGCTTGGTTATGGTTGTTTGGTGACTTTTGTAGGATCTTGGACCATTTGACCTAGCAATTGACCTTCATTTGAGTGCATATTGGCCACCACGGAGTTACCCTAAGTCCTATCCCTGTGGAGCAAAAGAAGAGCAAAAGGTTTTGAATCTAGGAAGCGCCACGGTCTACCTGTGGTGGATGCTACGGTCTGTGGCAGAGGCATAACTGCTAGCCTGTTCGTTTTCCCTCATTGTGTGGCTAAGGTTGATTATGCTTTTCTGTAAATAAGGTCGTTTTCGCACCAACAAAACCATCATCCCATCATTCCATTTCCTGTCTTTAATTTCATTAGTTAGACTAGGATCAAGATTAGAGGGAGAGAGAGTGAGTTGAAGTGAAGATTTGCAAGGATTCCATTCCGGAATTGCACGACGGTTCAAGCGCGAACTCGGCTGAGCATCTCTTTTCTCTTCTCTTTTATTCTTCTCTAAATTTAGATTTATGTTTTGCAATTTTGATTATCTTTGTTGTCTTAATTTAGGATTTATGCAAATACTTGTTAATTTCTTGATCTTGTGTTGATATCATTTGGTGCTTTTGAATTCGTTGGATTGTTTTATCGAAGTCTACAAGTTTGTTGCCTTATGAGAAACTTAATTGCTTTCTTGCATGTTTTAGGTACTTGATGAAGTATTGAAAGGTGAAATATGATACTAGAATCCTACGATTTGACTTGATTTTGTGGAGTCTTGAGAGAGCACACCGATTGAGAAGCCATTAATTTGATAATCGCATGCATAATGAACCTAAACAAATCGAGAGCCCTTGAGAAATGGTAATTGGTTAGATTTAGGTATTTTGCGTGCATAATGAGCCTAAACTCTAGCCCCTGCCCTAATTTTAGGAATTTTTCTAGAATTTTTTCCCAACCGAAGCCCACCTCTGGATCCAGATTCAGCCAGGAACAGGGTCCAATTTCCAGAACCTATAACTTTGGCTCCCGATGTTAAAAATTAAATTTCTTGCCCGTTATAGAAAGGTCGGTCCGTTCTCTACACTTCTTATGTTTAGGGTTTTATCAGATTCTGTCCTGAACAGGGTTGTTTTTCTAATTTTTTTCATGGTGTCACTGACTGTCCTGATCTAGACAGTCCCCAGTAATTCGGCCATAACTTGGGTTATACTACTCTGATTTGTACGATCCAAACACTAGGTTACATAGAAAATCCAGACGCACCCACCATAAAAAGTTCACAATTTTTGACCTACTGCTCTGTCCTGGCCGAATTTTTAAATTCAGGTATGTGCAGTTCTCGCACCCAGTAGGTTCTGTCCATAATTTCTGCTACCAATGCATACCTTTAGTTCGTTTTTTTCCATAAAGTCTCACTCCCAATAAACCCGTCACGGTCCCAATAGCCTTATTTCTATGCCCTCATAATCCAAGTCGAATAAAAATTAAGACTTTTAATTAAAACGATTAATAAATAGCCTCTTCAGACTTACCTTGATGCGATTTCGGGAGAGAAGCGATTGAAACGTCGAAACCTTGGAGTTTCAAATCTGAAAAACCATAAAAACTCAAATCAAATATTTCACACTTGAAATCCACTTCAAAACCATGAATTTAGAAGGAAAAACACAAGAAAACCCAAACTTTTTGAGGTTACGCATGGGGTGCATGGGGGTGCACCCCACTTACCACCAAGAGAGAGGGAGGAGGCGAGGGTGGTGGCTTGATGGCTAGCTGGCAGCGACTCTACCCAGGGCGGTGGCAGGCGTGGCCAGAGAGAGAGGGAGTTAGGGTTCAGAGAGATAGAGAGCTAGAGAGAGGGGTAGAGAGGGGGCTTTACCGTGGGTTTTGGGGGGGGAGAAGGAAGCAAAATTTAAAAAGGGGGGGAAATCTCAGCTGCTTACTAGGGTTAAAAAAGGGTGTTTTTCCTTTTTTTTCATCTTGTAAATTCAAAAAAGGAAAAAAAAAAGGCTTGGGTAAATAAATTTTTTTAATTAAACGGGTAATTAGTAGTTTATGCCTAGGGAGATAAACTTAATTATAAGTGGGTGGATAATAAAAGTACTATAAATAGATAAGAAATATTTGCTCTGGGAAGGATAAATAATGAGGAACTGAAAAATAAATAAATTGAGAAAAACTAACCCGAACGAAAAATTTCAATTCATGCTTTAATAAAAATAAGGTAGATGTAAAATTTTGAAAAACCAAGAACGTGGAGGAAAAGATTTAGATTTACTTGGATTATGAAGGTTAGTCCACGTCACACGGTTCCCATATTAAATTTTCAGGGTTTTACATTCTACCCCACTTAAGAAAGTTTCGTCCTCGAAATTTCTCTAAGCTGCAACACACTACCATTATGGAAATGAATTTCTGGGGTTTTACATACTACCTCACTTAAGAAGTTTCGTCCTCGAAACTTGTACGCACCCAGTTAGAGGAATAAGTGAGGGTATTTGTCTCGCATCTCTTGCTCTAGTTCCCAGGTTGCTTCGAACATGTCGTGATTAGCCCAGACGACCTTGACCAAGGGCACCGTCTTCCTACGAAGGTGCTTTTCTCGCCGATCCAGGATCTACACAGGTTGTTCCTTATACAACAGATCTTCCTGGAGCTGTATAGGATCGGCTCAATTATGTGAGAGGGATCTGGGATGTACTTTCATAGTTGGGATACATGGAACATATTGTGTACTCTTGTAAGTTCAAGCGGTAACTCCAATTGATATGCCATCTCCCCAACCCTCTGTATGACTGGATATGGCTCGATATACCTCGGATTGAGCTTTCCTGCCATTCTAAACCCTGCAACTCCCTTGGTTGGATAAACTCGAAGGAACACCTGATCTCTAACTTGGAATTCAAGCGGCCTATACCTTCAGTCCGCGTAGCTTTTCTGGTAGCTCTGGGCAGCTCGCATTCATTCTTGGATCACCCTTATCTTATCCATGGTGTCTTGGATTAATTCTAGCCCTATTGACAGAGCTTTGTCGACCTCCTGCCAACCGAGCGGAGTTCTGCACCTTCTCCCATACAGTGCCTGATACGGGGCCATCCCAATACTCGCGTGGTAACTGTTGTTGTAGGAGAACTCGATCAACGCCAACTGTTCATCCCACGCTTTCTTAAAGTCCAGAGCGCAAGCCCTCAGCATATCTTCCAGTGTCTAAATAGTGTGTTCAGTTTGCCTGTCCGTAGCTGGGTGGAACCCATTACTAAAGCGTAATAGCACCCCAAAGGCTTCCTGTAGCTTCTGCCAGAAACCCGACTGGAATATGGTGTCTCGATCCGACACTATGGAACTGGGTACCCCGTGCAACCACACCATCTCCTCAAGGTATGCTCGAGCTAACTGATCCTGACTATAAAATGCGCTGTTTTTGTGAGTCTATCTACGATGACCCAAATCACATTATTCTTTTGCTGAGTCAACGACAAGCCCACCATGCAGTCTATAGACACCGAGTCCCACTTCCACTCAGGGACATGTAAGGGTTGTAGAAGTCCCGCTGGTCGCTGGTGTTCGATTTTCACTTACTGACAGCTTAGGCACTTTGCCACATAATCCGCCACTTCTTATTTCATGTTACTCCATCAAAATGTCTGCTTCAGGTCCTTATATAGCTTATTTCCCCTAGGGTGCATCGAGTCTGGAGTGTTGTGGCCCTTATCTAAGATTTTCTTCTTAAGTGCTTCTACTGCTGGAACACACACCCGGTTATGGAACTGTATGGTGCCATCTTCATGTATTATGAACCCGGGTGCTTTTCCTACCAATATTTCCTCCTTGATCCGTTCGAGTTGAGGGTCTATAGCCTACGCTCCTCGAATTTCCTCTATGAGTGTTGGCTGCGCTTCCAAGGTGCAAAGCATAGATTTGGCCCTCGAGGTAATTACGTTAAGTTCTAACTTCCGAAATTCCTCACATAAGTCATTCGGAAGTGTTAGCAAGCAGCACAGTATTGGGTCCGGTCGGCGACACAACGCATCCGCCACTACATTAGCCTTTCCCGGATGGTACTGAAAATAGATATCATAGTCCTTCAGGAATTCTAACCACCTTATCTGCCTCAGACTTAGATCCTTTTGTGAAAAGAGATATTTCAAGCTCTAGTGATCTATGAAAACCTCACAACGTACCCCGTACAGGTAATGCCTTCAGATCTTGAGTGCAAACATGATAGCTGCTAACTCCAGGTTGTGAGTCGGGTAGTTCCGCTCATGAATCTTTAGTTGCCGCGAAGCATAGGCTATAACGCGACCTTTTTGTATTCGCACACACCCCAACCGACTCCTAGACTCATCGCTATATACCACAAAATCCTTATCGGCGGTGAGTCAAGGCTAGTATCGATGCACTCATCAGTCTTTTCTTAAGCTCTTGGAATGCTCCCTCGCACTGTTCCGTCCAATCATACTTAACGACCTTCCTGGTCAAATTGGCGAGTAGGGTGGCAATCTTCGAGAAGTGTTGGAAAAATCTACGATGGTACCCTGCCAAACCCAAGAAGCTCCTCACTTCCATCGGGTTCTTAGGCTTTGGCCAGTTCATCACAGCCTCTATCTTTTGGGGGTCCACAGATACCCCCTCGTCGAATACTACGTGTCCCAAAAATGCCACCTTACTCAACCAGAACTCACACTTTAAAAACTTGGTGTACAACTCGTTTCTCCTCAATACCTCCAGAGCTATCCTAAGATGGTGGGTATGCTCCTCTGGAGTCCTCGAGTAGATCCGTATATTGTCTATGAAAACCACAATAAATTGATCCCAGTAGGGTTTGAAAACTTTGTTCATGAGGTCCATGAATGCTGCCAGGGCATTAGTGAGGCCAAAGGGCATCACCACAAATTCATAATGTCCGTATCGGTTACGGAAGGCAGTCTTGGATATGTCCTTATCCTTGATTCGAGGTTGATGGTACTCCGAACGAAAGTCTATCTTAGAAAAAGTCCTCGTGCCTCTTAGCTAGTCAAAGAGGTTGTCTATTCTGGGCAGAGGGTAACGGTTCTTGACTGTTATTTTGCTCAGCTCCCTATAGTCTATACACAATCTCAGGGTTCCATCCTTCTTCTTCACAAATAACATCGGGGCTCCCCATGGAGATGTACTGGGCCGAATATACCCCTTATCTAATAATTTATCCAGCTAGGCCTTTAATTCCTTAAGTTTCGCCGGTGCCATATGGTAAGGTGCCCTACAGATAGGTGTGGCTCTATGGGTCAGATTGATACAAAACTCTACTTCTCTAAGGGGTGGCATACCGGGAATCTCCTCTGAAAATACATCTAGGAATGCCCTCACTACTGGAATGTCTTTAAGGGAGGATTCGACACCCTCAGTTTTCACTACATTACACAGGAATCCCTCGCATCCTTTGTCTAGCAACTTGCGAGCTTTCAGCATAGAAATCAATTCCACTCCCACTCTAGGTCCCTTGCCCCTATGCACCAATTTCTCCCCGCTAGGTCCCCTTAGGGTAATTTTTCGTCTTGGATAGTCTATCTAAGCCTGGTGCTTAGCTAACCAATCCATCCTCAAGATAGCCCCAAAGTCAATTAGCTCAAACCTATATAGGTTTGCCAAGAACTCATGCTCATACATTCTAATAGGGCAATCCTCATACAGCTCATCACACATTATAGTCTTCCCATCAGGGAGAATCACAGACAACAAGGAAGGTTTACGGGTGGAGACTAGTCCTAACATCTCAACCAGTTTAACAGAAAAAGTACCCGTCACAATGTTTGGAGCATCCTCTGCTTCTTCCTTATACATCACGTAGACCCTGCCCCAATTATTCCGGGGCGGTTGGTTGGAAGGTTGGGCCTGAACTTACTGAGGTGCCCGGTTATACTGGTTGGGGTTAGTTGCCTGCCCACCCCTATTCTGATAAGGCTGCCGGGGTCACTGTCCCTGTCCTTGTCTTTGGTCTTGTCCCCCATGCCCTTAACCAGTAGGAGGTGGGGGGTGTGAGCAGTCCTATATCTGGTGTTGAGGGCTTCCGCAGCAGAAATACTTCTTGACTGAACAACATTCCTGGCATAGGACCCCAACTTCCCATAAGAGTTGTAGGTTACCTCAGACCATGCATTGGGGTGCTGGCCTCCGTGAGCATTGTTGTTTGAGTACTGATTCCCAGAAGGTCTATAGTACTGCTCCTGTAGTTAGAAGTTCCCTCGATTATCCCCCTTCCTCTTAACTCCCCACTGCTCATTGAAATTGTTACTCCTTTCCTTCATTACCCGTTCTACGTTGATCGTAGTATCATATAGGTCCACATAGGAGATGTACTGGCATACTTACATCCTCTCCTTAATAGTGGGATTAAGTCTAGCCTCGAACTGATTCATCTTCAACCTCTTGTCAGCTACGAAGGCCGGGGCAAATCGTGAGAGCTTCATAAACTTCAAGGCGTACTCCAGTACGCTCATGCTCCACTGCTGCAACTGCATAAATTCACTCTCATTGGTCTTCTGGAGGGAGATGGGGTAGAAATGATCCTTGATCATTTCCTTGAACTTGCTCCAACTGAACCCAGGCTCGTATTACCTTTCCGTCACTGTGGCCCACCAGAGGTCAGCCTCATCCTTCAGGTAAAATGCAGCGAAACCCACCTTCCACTCCTTGGGGCATTAAATGTGCCGAATAATTTTTCCATGCCCCTAGTCCAGTCCTCAAAAGTCTTGGGTTCGGGGGTGCCATCATAGATGGGTGGGTGGTGGCTCATGAACCTCTTGAACATGTAGAAGTTATCCTCCTCGACCCTCTTCTCTCGGACTTCCATTAGCTTCTGCAGTTGCTCGTTCTGGAGTCGCAACTGCTCCCCTTGCTTCTGCAGCAACTCCAGGAGTAGAAGGTTGGTGAGATCTGCTCTAGTAGGTGGGTTGGTCTCGTCCACTTGGCTGTGAGACTCGTTCCCATTCCTAAGGCGGAGGGCTTACAGATGTTCCCTGAGGCTCGACATGGTAACCTTCTGATTCACAGGGACTCTCATAGCAGGGCGAGGTCTGATTTGAGCTTCGTTATTGTTTTCCACCATCCTATTCAGGAAGTAAGTTGGGTTTAGTTCCTCTCTTAATACTTCGTATCCTATGTACTATTAGAGTTCAGTAACACATTACATGCTAGTGCATCATGCAACATTTAATAGGTTTTCAATCACATCACATTGCCACACTCATGTGGCCCAACCACTACATCACATGCTCATGTATTACACATCATATAGGCATCACGTTCACGTGATTCATATACCTCACAGATAAAGAACGCTGGTATTTAGATAACTCAAAAGAATTCATTGCATATAAGTCCAAAATCATAAGTGTTCCATACGAGTACTCTTCATTACATTACAGTTTATGACTTTATTAGCTCACAGTGGCTTAACAGCATTAGATCACATCTGCCCCTCTTCCAGCGGGTGGCTTCGGGCTCGGGTCGCTCCTTGTCTAGGTCTTTCCCCTGAGCTTCCTCCATCACCTATTCCTTTTCTTGGTCGTCGCCCTCTAAGGGGTCCTCCTCAGGTCCTTCATCCTCCAGAGGCTCTTCCTCGTGGTCTCCTCCCTCTATGGGGTCTTCCTCGGGGTCACTCTCTTCTAAAGGTTTCTCCATGGGGTCTTCCTCTGGATCTTCTTCAGGGTCATCTTTCTCCATTGGGTAGGTCCTCCTCGGGATCACTCTCTTCTAACGGTTTCTCCTTGGGGTCTTCCCTTGGGTCTTCCTTAGGTTCATACTCCGCTGAGAGTTCCTCACCCCCTAGGTCTTCCTTGGGTTCATACTCAACTTAGGGTTCCTCTCTAGGGTCTCCCTCCCCAATGGGTTCCACCTCTAGCTTATCCTTACTACACCTACGCTCGTTCTCCCTAACCGACTCATCATCCTCAGTATCCTCCTCTGGTGGTGGTGGTGGGGTATCATCCGTAGTGTCAGGGGTGGGAGGCTCATCATAGGGACATATGTCTATAAGGTAATCCACCAATTCACCCATAGTCATCTCCATAGGCACCCACTCACATAAACAACATCCGCCGTCGACATGGAACGGCTTAAGTTTGGGGTGAAGCCTCTTAACCCTATAATGCCGCAATGGGTCTCTCTTAAGGGTTAGAAGGAAGAATAGGGTCTGATTGTGGACAAATCTCAAGTAGTCGTTTGGGATTTCTTCCAAACTTGTCTGCAGAAAGGTGTGGACCCGCTCTAAATGGCTTTCTAGGCAAACTCTAGGTATGTTTCCCATCCTCTTATCGCAGCAACGCCACCTCATGCACCTACAGTGGCGAGTCGGTTTCATCCTAGACATCAGTAGGTTCACATCAGATGCACGATTACAAGTAATTAAGCAAACATATACAAATATACTCCCACTCTGAGTAGTCCTTAGGTATACCAGTTTTAGTTCTTAGTTTCTTACAATCTTTTAGGCGAGCCTTCAGGCCAGTCAACCTAGGCTCTAATACCACTTTGTAACACCCCGGATTTTCAATTTCATTTCTTTATTACTAATCATTAACCTATGTGGCAGCGGAACCTAGTTTGGGGTGTTACTGCCATATTTTCTTCTTAGAAATACCAGGCTGTGTATCGAATAGAAATTAATACAAAGTTTCTTCATAATACTTCAATTTAAAGGATTCAGTTATTAATAAACAACTACCAAATTGAAGCAATCGTTCAATGAAATCCATTCTCTAAATAACTAAAGATTAGTGTCCTTCGATTAAGCGTCAGGGCCTCGCTCTATTTTGGTCTCCCAGTCTCATGCAAAACTAGTTCACCTGAAAACAAAATATTTTATGACAGTGTGATAAACTTAGTAAATAATCACCCCTAATGGTCAAACTACGCACGCAAATTCATTTTGAAAGCATTTTAGGGGTAGGGGAAACAACAAGGCACACTTACTCGTTTTCCCATTAGTGTAATCATCCATCCTTACATGATCCCAGTAATGCACACAATTTATTTCAGATTCAACCACTATAATTAGATTTAAGGGTAAGCAACCTCACTAAATCTCATGGCCTGCGCTTGGATTTAGCGCAACGACTTAACTCAATCATGGCCTACCGTCGACTTTAACTGTTACCGCTTACCCATTCCCTATCCTACCATCATCATGGATGGTTATCGCTAACCTGGTTCACGTCCTAATAGGGCACGTGGCCACTCACATGCGTGCACTATTTTGCGGGGAATGCTATTGGCCTTCAATCAACATAACTAGGTGACAATCTCACTTATAACCAGCTGTTATAGTCACTATTATACTTATCCAATTTAATATGCATAACTCATTCAAACTCAACCCTATCCTCAAGGGCATTACCACACTACACAACTTCCATTAACATAGCCAAAACATGCAATTCCTGCTACACAATCACATTCAATTAACTCATGCCATAGTTTCATTAAATTAGCATTTAAATCGATTCTTACCATAATCCATGGACACGAAATTTTCAAGCATCTCGGGGAAGGGTTAGGGCATGATTGTTACCTGAATTCTATACAAATTACTGGCTCTGTTACTAGTTTTGGGCCTACTAGTCCCCACTAGGCCAAAACACTACCCACACTCAGTCTAAAACCTCATAGGCCATAACTCTAGCCCCTGCCCTAATTCCAAGAATTTTTCTAGAATTTTTACCCATGCCTAGGGTTTCCAGAACCTACAACTTTAGCTCCGTATGTTGAAAATTCAATTTCTTACCCATTATAGAAAGGCTGGTCCGTTCTTTACACTTCTTATGTTTTAGGGTTTTGTTAGATTCTAGCCTGAACAGGGTCGTTTTTCTAATTCTTTTCATGGTATCACTGACTGTCCTAATCTAGATAGTCCCAAGTAATTCGATCATAACTTGGGCTACACTACTCTGATTCATACGATTCCAATACTGGGTTACACCGAACATCTGGACGCACCTACCATAAAAATTTCACAATTTTTGGCCTACTGCTCTGTCCTAGCCGAATTTTTAAAGTTAGTATATATGAAGTTCTCATGCCCAGCAGATTCTGTCCATAATTTCCGCTACCAATGCATACCCGTAGTTTATTTTTTTCCATAAAGTCTCACTCCCAACAAACCCGTGATGATCCCAACAGCCTTATTTCTACCCCCTCATAATCCAAGTCGTATAAAAATTAAAACTTTTAATTAAAACGATTAACAAATAGCCTCTTCAGACTTGCCTTGATGCGATTTCAGGAGAGGAGTAATTAAAACGTCGAAACCTTGGAGTTTCAAATCTGAAAAACTATAAAAACTCAAATCAAATGTTTCACACTTGAAATCCACATCAAAACCATGAATTTGGAAGGAAAAACACAAGAAAACCTAAACTTTTTGAGGTTATGCATGGGGTGCATGGGGGTGCACCTCACTTACCACCAAGAAAGAGGGAGGAGGCCAGGGTGGCAACTTGGTGGCTAGCCAGTGGCGACTGTGCCCAGGGCAACGGCGGTTGTGGCTAGAGAGAGAGGGAGTTAGGGTTGAGAGAGATAGAGAGCTAGAGAGAGAAGGGTAGAAAGGGGGGTTTTGCCGTGGGTTTTTAGGGGGGAAGAAGGAAGCAAAATTAAAAAAAGAGGGGGGGACTCTCAGCCACTAACTAGGGTTAAAAAAGGGTGTTTTTCCTTTTTTTTTCATCTTATAAATTCAAAGAAGAAGGAAAAAAAAGGCTGGGATAAATTTTTTAATTAATTGGGTAATTAATGGTTTATGCCTAGGGAGATAAACTTAATTATAAGTGGGTGGATAATAAAATTATTATAAATAGATAAGAAATATTCGGGTCTGGGAAGGATAAATAATGAGTAACCGAAAAATAAATAAATCGAGGAAAAATAACCCAAACGAAATTTTCAATTCATGCTATAGTGAAAATAGGGTAAATGTAAAATTTTGAAAAACGAACAACGTGGAGGAAAAGATTTAGATTGACTTGGATTATGAAGGTTAGTGCATGTCACATGGTTCCCATATTAAATTTTCGGGGTTTTACAGTATATCATTTTAGGGTCATTTTGTTGCATTTTTTAGGAGAATTGTGTGCTTTATGTCATAATTTATACTCTTATTTTTGTTTTATGCTTGGGTATGGTTCTTTGGTGACTTTGGTAAGATTTTAGACCATTTAACCCAATAATTGACCTTCATTTGAGTGCATATTGGCTACCACGAAGTTAGCCCAAGGCCTACGCACGTGGAGTTAAAGAAGAGCAGAAGGTTTCGGATCTAAGAAGCACCATGGTCTGCCCGTGGTGGATGCCACGGTCTGTGGTGGAGGCATAACTGCTAGTCTGTTCATGTTTCCTCATCGTGTGGCTGAGGTTGATTATGTTTTTCTGTAAATAAGGTCGTTTTTACAGCAACAAAACCATCATCCCATCATTCCATTTCCTTTCTTTAATTTCATTAGTTAGACTAGGATTTAGATTAGAGGGAGAGAGAGTGAGTTGAAGTAAAGATTTGCAATGATTCCATTCTGGGTTTGCACGATAGTTCAAGCACGATCTGGACTGAGCATCTCTTTTCTCTTCTCTTCTCTTCTCTTCTTTAAATTTAGATTTATGTTTTCTAATTTTGATTATCTTTGTTGTTTTAATTTTGGATTTATCCAATTACTTGTTAATTTCTTGATCTTGTGTTGATATCATTTAGTGCTTTTGAATTTGTTGGATTGTTTTATCGAAGTCTAGAAGTTTATTGTCTTGTGAGAAACTTGATCGCTTTCTTGCATATTTTGGGTATTTGATGAAGTACTGAAAGGTGAAATCTGACATTAGGATCCTACGATTTGACTTGATTGTGTGGAGTCTTGAGAGAGCACACCGATTAATGAGCCATTGATTTGATAATCGCATGCATGATGCACCTAAACGAATTGAGAGCCCCTGAGAAATGGTAATTGGTTAGATTTAGGTATTTTGCTCTGCCTTGAAAGAGGGTTGTGATATTTTGATTGTCGGTTTTAAAACAAGCAATTGAGGAAGAAGTGCTTGATTGATGCATTAGTTGGGAGATTGCTAGTTTTGTATAATTCCTTGACTATTTATTCATCAGATTAGATAATAGAGTAGTTAAATTTCATTCTCAAATTTGGATTCGCTTAGCCTATCTTGAAGGAATATAACCCGATAGATCAACCTAGTCTCTGTGGGATCGATCTTGATTTACTACAACGCCACCATGCGCTTGCGGTTGTATCAAGTTTTTGATGCCGTTGCCGAGGACAAATATCGAATATTGGGTTTTTCTCAATAAGTTTGACTAAGCATTTATTTTTCTTTGAAAAAAAAACCAAAAAAAAGTGACTTTGAAAAAAAAATTTGAAAGAAAAAAGAAAACAATGGGCATTATCCATTTTCTCCAATTTGAGCATGAATTATTTTAGAGGTATTTCAAACGTTTAAATGTCATTCTTACTCAATATGGTTATTTTATGGGTAAATAGAAAATTTTAGGCATTGTTGATGAGGGTGTGAATAGTAAAACCTGAACCCTTTTAGAGTATTGGGATTTTCATGGTAAAAACATTGATGAAGTATGGTACTTGTTTGAGTGAATTGCTTGGGATTCATTTGAATTTGAGAAGGATAGTCGTGTTTTCAGATATTTATGTTCTGATCCTTGTGCATTCTATGCTAGATCTTATTATGCCTCCTTTTGGTGTGCTTTGTATAATTCTTCTGACCATGATCTAATTGGTGTCCTTATTATACATGCTATGCTCAACCTGACTTTGCATCACCCCGGGACAATACTGAAGTTGTCCTGACCTTAAATGATTCATCATTTCCTTTAGCTCAGTGCATGGGGCTCGAGGCATATGAGTCTTTTGGGTTTGTTACTAGGTTTGATGTTGTTGATGCATGTTTTAAGTCAGAAGATATTTTAAATGAGGTGCATAATCTAGATAAGATTCCTTTGGAGGGGTCACGTGATGTGTTTAGGCATGAGGAGTCTCCTAGTGTTGGTTGTAATAATGTTCTCCCTAATTCGCTTGATCATTCTCATGTTTCACCTATTTGTTCATTACCCTCTTCTTCCCCTGAGTATTACATTGACACGCCCATTGAAAATCCTATTATTTGTGATGCTAATCTTGATTTGGGCTATCAGGATAACATGTTCAATATATTGGTGGGAATGTTGATAATTTTATGCCCCTAGGTTACTTTAGTGGGTATAATGCATCCATTGACCTATATTACATGTACCTAGTAGACAAGCCTAGAAAAATTATGTGGAATACTTTCTTTGATTACTCTTTTGATTTTTCTATTATATTTGGTTTGATGAGGAGAGCGCTAACTTCCTTCGATGTTCTTATCTTGATGCTTTCTCATTGTCATGCTTGCGAATCCCATGCTGTTGCATTCGACAAGCTTCTACGTGCGTTGAAGGAGTCTGATGTGGTGAGTCGAGTCTTGAAGTTGTGATGGAGTGGCTGATGCTCCATGTGCCTCATTTGCGAGGAGACCTTAGCTTAGGTGCACTTACCACCTAACCTGGTGAGATCGTTATACTTTGTTTTCCCTTTCCCTTCCCTTACTTTCTTTCCTTTGAATAATAATGCTTTATCTAAGTATGGGGAAAGGTAGTTCCATGTTTTTCATTGGTTATTAGTTTGCATACTTGTTAGAACATATAGGTTTAGGCTTCTTTTTGTTTGCATTAGTGTTTTGCATTTAGTTACATTTAGGTTTGCATATAGGATTGCATGTAGTGATGGTGTAGATTGGATTGAGATGCCTCCAATGATGCTTTTACAAAGCTAGATAGCTTTTATGAGCTTGATACCTTTTGATGTGTAATCCCTTTTGGTGCCAAAATGTTTGAAGGTTCTATGAATATTTCTTGTTTTGACCCTTATCTTGTTTGAGAACTTTGCTATCCCTTAGACCTCTTTAGCACTAATGTGTGTACATGGAAGTAATTTTATGAGCTAATTGAAACTTTGGTAAATGTCCCATGAGACTTGGAGCCTTATTTGGACTAATTCATTATATTTAGTCTCTAGTTCTTTCATGTTACATCTCTAAAGCTTGCCTAAACTCTTGTTCAAAACCACATTAGCATGTACATAGTTGATGATATGATAGAGGCATTCTTTGTTGTTGAACATTTTAGCCACATAGCCAAATAGCCTACCTTTGTATTATATGTTTTCCCCCTTTTGCTAGCCCCTTTGAGCCTATGTCTATCTTTGTTGTGATCCCTTCATATTAGCCATTGGCCAAACACATATTCCTACCTTTAAGCCAAGTATATGGAGCATCACTTTATCTATCTAGTGGGTGATTTTTGGGATATTTAAGTTTAAGGTGACTTTGGTGTGTTAGTTTGTTGGGGAATTGATAATATTGAGCATTTGGTGTTGGTTCCCTCTTGTTTGGTTATGTATATGTATATGTATTCGATTGTGAGTTGATAGTGATCCATGCCTTTCAATAATTGCAACTTTCGTTTCATTTCCCGAAAAAAAAAAGAAAAAAGTTATGTTGAAAAAAAGAGAGGAAAAAAAGAGACAATCACGTAAAAAAGGCATCAAGAAAAAAAGACAAGAAAAGGTGAAAAACAAAAAAAGAAAAAAACCAAGTGATTGGCATTCGATATGTAAAAAGCTTGTGTTCCTTCTTTATCAACTCATTTCCTATATAATTCATTTGGGGTAAGTTCATTGTATCGTTGGAGTTTGGAGTGTTAGTGATTTTCTGGTTTTTTGGTGGTTCGTTAGTTGCTCCCTAGTCACTGGCTAAGTAGCTCCACATTGTCCCCAAATACATTGTCCAGTCCTTTTCCTTAACCCCTCTAGCACACATTACAATCCATAGAAAGTCCTCTTGATTGTCTTGTGCATGTTGCATTTTAGTAGTGGAGAATTTAAGCGCCTTGGAAAGCATGCGGTAGTTTGCATCTTTGGAATGAGTTTTGAGTAAACATATGCTATATTTCAAACACATGAGTGGAGTGATCCACATTTTCTAAAGTGAGGTTATACCGGTCTATTTAGCTTTATTCAATTCTATGTGCTTGCATGACATGCTTTGTGATTCTTTGAGGGTGATCAAGTTTGATATCGAGCTTGTGGTCATGTACTTCTTTGAAAACATTCACTTTCTTCTGATTTTGAAATGTTTTGCACACTATTTAGGGTTGCCGTTGATTGCTATTCTTGCTTGTGAAATGCTATGGTTTGCCTACTTTAAGGAGGTTATCAACTATTTTGAGTCCTATATGCATCTCCCATTTTCAGTTTTCTCTAGTGTTTGCTCGAGGACAAGCAACAGTTTAAGCATGGGGGAATTTGATAAGTGCTTAAAGTGTATATCATTTTATGGTCATTTTACTCCATTGTTCAGGAGAATTGTGTGCTTTTCGTCATAATTTATACTCCTATTCTCATTTTATGCTTGGGTATGGTTCTTTGGTGACTTTTTGCAGGATTTAGACCATTTAACCCAGCAATTGACCTTCATTTGAGTGCATATTGGCCACCATGGAGGTACACCAAGTCCTATGCCCATAGAGCAAAAGAAGAGCAGAAGGTTTTGGATCTAGCAAGCACCACGGTCTGCCCGTGATGGATGCCACAGTCCATAGTGGAGGCATAACTGCTAGCCTGTTCATTTTCCCTCATCCTGTAGCTGAGGTTGATTGTGTTTTTGCATAAATAAGGTCGTTTTTCAGGAACAAAACCTTCATACCATCATTCTATTTCCTCTCTTTAACTTCATTACTTAGACTAGGATTTAGATTAGAGGGAGAGAGAGTGAGTTGAAGTGAAGATTTGCAAGGATTCCATTCCGGGTTTGCATAACGGTTCAAGCATGATCTTGGCTGAGCATCTCTTTTCTCTTCTCTTCTCTTCTCTTCTCTAAATTTAGATTTATGTTTTGTAATTTTGATTATCTTTGTTGTTTTAATTTTAGATTTATGTAAATACTTGTTAATTTTTTGATCTTGTGTTGATATCATTTGGTGGTTTTGAATTTATTGGATTGTTTGATAGAAGTCTAGAAGTTTATTGTCTTGTGAGAAACGTGATCACTTTCTTGCATGTTTTGCATATTGGATGAAGTACTAAAAGGTAAAATCTAATACTAGAATCCTACGATTTGACTTGATTGTGTAGGGTCTTGAGAGAGCTCACCGATTGAGAAACATTGATTTAATAATCGCATGCATAATGAACCTAAACGAATCGAGAGCCCTTGAGAAATGGCAGTTGGTTAGATTTAGGTATTTCACTCCACCTTAATAGAGGGTTATGATACTTCGATTATCGGTTTTAAAACAACCAATTAAGGAAGAAGTGCTTGATTGATACATGGGTTAGGAGATTGCTAGTTTTGTATAATTTCTTGGTTATTTATTCATTAGATTAGATAATACAGCAGTTAAATTTCATTCTCAAATTTGGAATTGCTTAGTCTATCTTGAAGGAATATAACATGATAGATCAACCTAGTCTCTATGGGATCGACCTTGATTTGCTACAATGCCATCGTGCGCTTGTGGCCGTATCATGACTCACACCTAGGTAACTTGACCCTGGTGAGTCGATCTAGAAGATCTTCTTTAGCTAGCTTACTTATCCAATCTTGACCCACATGACCGCGTCTAGCATGCCACTTAATAGATTCAAAATCAGAGTCAAAGTATGAAACAAAAGTGGAAGATATATTATCATAGGAATCATCTAAATCCTAAAAAATGAAATGTCCTTTCAATGTTGCTTAGCCAAACAAATTGCCATGACAGAACAAATTTAAACCATCTGGACGAAATCTAATAGTAAAACATAATCTTATTAAAGAAACATAAGAAACTAAGGAGCATCGCACCCCAGGTGCATAGAGAGCGTTGTGAAGAAGCTGCTTGTTTCCTTCACAGAGTTTGAGCTGGTATGTTCCTACTCGAAGGACATCTTCTTCGCTGCCATTCCCTAGTACAATAGTCCATGAACCCACCGGTTAGGGATGGAACTCCATGAATCGAGCCTTATCCTAAACTACGTGTTTTGTTGCCCCCGTATCTACAATCCATTGAGGAAGAGTGCTAGCAATGAATGCATGGGAACAAGCATATAATTCAAGAGTTTTAGTAAAATAGGTACCTTGGCCAGCTCAGGATAATCCCGAGCAAAATGCCCCTTCTGTCCACAGTTGTAGCACTTCACACGTGCTACATCCTTAGCTCCAGTGCTCTTAGCCTTATGCTTCTTGGCATAACCACCTTTAGGGCAAGAGTTCTAAGGGGGATGAGGACCCTTCTTGGACTTCTTGCCACGATAAGGCCTCTTGGCCCTGGGCCTACACCCTTTGACAACGAATGCCACATTAGAAGGAGCATATATCTTTATACGCTCTTCCTCCATCTCGAGGTGCTTAGAAATTGCCTCGAAGGTCTTAACGGCTTCATTATCTATCATAATGACCTTAAAATTCCTTCGATATTCATTGTCATTAGGAAGAGCCCTAATCACATTCAGTACTTGTTCTTCCTTCGAGACATCTTGCCCTACAGATTTAAGATCTCGAACCATGGCACTCATGGCTCGAAAGTGTTTGAAGATTCTACGATTAGAGTCAATAGTATACTGCATCTATTTTAACTGCAAGGTACGCAACCTTGTGGCAGATGTTTTCCCAAATCTAATCTCAAGTTGCGCCCACATGTCCTTAGCAGTAGGGAAATGTTCAAACTCTCCAGGGAGATCGTCCTACATACAAGACAACATTGTGCAGTGTGCAAAATGATCTCTTTTGAACCAGACATTGTATGCATCTAGGTTTTCGTTATACTGCTCAATAGCAGTAATACCTCTGCCTCAATCATCTTTGTGTGCCGGAGCAGGCATAGAAGTTGTAAGGAGATCTGGCATGTCACAATCATTAAGCGTGAACTGAACTTTAAGATGCCAAACGTCGTAATTCGTGCCATCCAGTTTGTCATTAGAAGGTATACTACCTATCAAATTCTTAGCTGCCATATCTAAAAATATATATATTTGTCAGACATATCATTTGATAGTTAAATTATTAAGAAAACTTCGCCATTCACATCATGCATTCGAAAATTTTGCTAATCTCATAGTCATCACATATGGATGTGAATTAGAAGTTTCTTTAATTTAATTATCAGATTAACTCCATAGAATTTTATTAAACTAATCAACATTTTAATTTAGTGACTATCACAAAGATGTTCACTTTTAGCCATGTAAACATACTTACACAAGCTTATATTATAAGAAACTACTTCATATAATATGTTATATTAAAAAAACTTGTTTTGTTAATATATATATATATATATATATATATATATATATATATATATATATATATATATATATATATATATATATATATATATATATATATATATATATATGACACAAAGTTATATGCTAAGCTCCAAGGGTTCATATTGTTATCAGTAATCATATGAAACAGAAACCCAAAAAAAAAAAAAACAAAAAAATATGTATAACTCATCAAAAAATATGGGACAAACTCATAGTCAAAATCGACATATGAAACTGAATTATATGATCATGAGAACACATATTAATCGGCCCAAAACAGAAACAAATTTAAACAAACTGATCAAAAATAATCTGGCCTAAAGAAAAGTCATTTACGGAGGCCTAAACCTCCCGGTATAAATGAGTGACTTCACTCATTTCTAACCCTCACTCCTCTCACTTGCTCTAACTCTAAAGATTTTCGCTGCCCCTCTCATTTTGCCCTCGAAGTGGAAAGCTCTCTCTCCCCCCCCCCTTTAACCCGAGATGGAGCTCACTGCTCCATCCCTCTCTACCATTAACAGCCAACCGCCCTTGGTTTCCCTTCTTCTGTTTGGATGGTGGTGCTTGCTTTAGTAGTTTCTGCCGTCACCCAAGAGAAGCACCCATGTGATGTATGTTGCCGCCACCGCCGCCGTTAAAAAGTGCCCACAACATTCGATCCACGTGAACCTGATGAGAACTAACACGACCACTGTGTACATTGGCTGAAACTGAGTGTGGGGAAGTGACCCACGTGCCCAATGCACCCCTGAGGCAACGGCGCGTGGGCTCAGGCGCTTCCAGAAATGGTGATTTCTCGGTTTTCATTCTCAGGTTGGATAGATAGGCAATGGTGAGGGGTTTTAGGAGGAAGAGGATCGTGAACCGGCCTTCGTCGGCAATGCATGATGTACACGCGCCACCCCTCTGTGGGCTCTGATGGTTATGGCCTAGGCCTAAGCTCCTCTACTCTTCCCTCCTTTTTTTTAGGTGGTTTTAGTGGACGCCACCGAGGCCTTGCTAGATTTGCTACCACTGCAGCCACCGAGGCACGGGTGGTGGCGTTAGATCTGAGGGTTTGTGTAGAGAGAGATTTAGGATTAGGGTTTTTCGTGTAGGTAAAAGGGGGTTAGGTTTTTTGGGGAAGAACACAGTACACGATTTTCTTAGCATGATTAGACTAAACGAATTATGCCACTCATTCATGAAGCACACACAGCTTGAACATAATAGTATAATTAAACTTCATACAAATCGACTAAAACAATATTTAATTGAATCAGTCATGCTTCAAATTTAGGCCACAAAAGAAACATGCTTTTGTCAATATTAGAGCATAATTTAATCGGTTTGAATCATTAGTTATCAATCAAAAGTTAGGTCTTTTGATAATTGATAACTTTCTGGGCACGCTAATTTCACAAAGCATAAACATTCATGAATTTAAATCGTTACGGACTCAATCTTTTGTTGATTCTGGGGAAGCAGGCATTGTAATCATAGAAGCATGGTTTTAGGATAATAAAGTTGCATAATTACAAAACTTAAGCAATTGAATCGTGTGGACAAGCATGCTTTTAATGAATCATATCTATCGGGACTAATCCAAACAGTTCAGATTATGACACTACTGTAGGATGAATTAGGACTAACCTGGTTGCAAAATTCTCTGTCGGAAATAGCCCACGTCAGCACGGACGCTAGGCAGCTACTAGAGTCGCCTTACGGTTCCACGTCCTAAACCCTAAAACCCACTGGATGGTAGGGCAGCCGTGAGAGAGAAATGGGATAGTATGAGAGATCTATTGTTCATTACACTAGGCTAACACCCCCAAGCCTTATATAGGTCAGGGGGCATCCAGGGTTGTCGCCCTAGGCAGCATTAATGGCTATCGAGCCTAACCTTATTTGGCCCGACCAACACTTTATATAGTATGAGTTGGGTTGAGAGAGGGGATTTGATATTTGTATAGTAGGTTCGTTTTTTCGTATTTTTTTCCAATAAAGTATTAAGTATTATTTAGAAGAAAATTAAATTCAAATGAAGAAAAATATTGTTATAACCAAACTAGGGTGGAGTTATAAATGAAATTTTATAGAAAAAAAATAAATATGCAATTTCAAAAGATTGTTATGTTAAAGAAATATTGAAACTAGGTTTGATAAGAGAAATTTTATCAAATAATCTTGTTAGAAATAACTAATTTCACCAAACACTTTTTCTAGAAATAGCTAATGCAGTTAGCTAAGTCAAGCAGCTAATACAATAAGTTAATAGTTAATAGCTAATAGCTAATACAAACAGCTAATGGCTAACAAGAACACATGTAACGACGTGTACTTGTGGATGTTTTAGTTTCAACGTTTGGATCAGGAGCTGAAATGATAATAGAAGAAGTGGTTGATGAATAATGTAGCGGAAAAAAGGAAGTGTGCCTTCTACAAAACGACATCAAGTGTTGTGAGGGGTTGATTTGCATTCAACGCAACTGTGGCCATCATAACAGGGGAGGTGTATTAGACAACCTCCACCTCAAATTAATGTATTGATTAAGCAGCTACAATGTGTCGACAAAGGGGGAAGATGCTCTTTTCCTGACGGAACTAAATGTTGCGAGCGCTTGAGTTGTGAACAAGCCTATCCATGGAGACAAGTATGCGTTTAGAGCTCGGCGTGAACTACTTCGCTATGGTCTTCTAAGCATCATCATTGTGGGAGGATGACATCTTAATTAGCTTTCTAACAATACATGAACACAGTTGTGTTTCCTAATGTTTTGAAATCAACATCCATAATTATCCCTTGTTCATGCCATATTTTTATTCGCAGACTAGACTCTTATGACTCAAGACATAATTAAAGATTTCAACTTTCACCCTTTTAATGATAGTTATAAATGGAAGTTATTAGCTGGAATGCCTAAGGAGCAACAAAAGCACTAGTCCTATAAGAAATTAGATTCCTCACAAAAACCAAAAAACTAGATATGATCTTTTTACTTGAGACTATGGTAAATGAAAAAAATATTACAACTCTTTTACCTTTAATGGGGTTAGATCATTTTGATGTTGTTCTCCCCACCAACCACTCAGGGGGATTAGTTGTACTATGGAATGAAGGAAATATTCATACCTCTATCTTAACAAAAGAACAAAGAGCAATTCATATGCTAATACACGATCCAAAAAATGATTAACTCCATAGTTTCCAAAATTTATGCACCAACTCAAAATAAGGAAGGAGATAGTTTTTGGACGCACCTTAAAGAATTTAGTAATATTATTGATGTACGTTGGTGTATCATTGGTGATTTTATCGAATTAGCGAATCCTATGGACAAAAAGGGTGGTCAAATCCTACCTAGTTCCAAATTTCAAAGACTTAATGATCCATTATCCATGGTTGATGCAGAAACCATTCATGTTAACTAGAATCTATTTACTTGGAAAAAGCAAATTCATACCCTTCTTATTTATGAATGCCTAGATAGAGCCATAACTAGAAAGGACTGGGCTAATGTCTTATCCTAATGCTTTTGAAATGCATGAAAACTTTACGTGCTCTGATCATTGCCCCATTATCTTGGCATCCAATCACAACAGCAAATTCAGGAAGCCTTTCATTTTCCATTTCTAGAATTTTTGGACCAATTACCAACATCTTGACATCATAGTCCAACAAAACTGAAAATCCCTTATCCGAGGCATTAAAATGTTCAATCTTCTGAAGAAATTAAAAATTCTTAAAATGGAAATGAAAGACTGGTCTAAAAAATAGTTTGGTAATATTCATGACAAATTTTCGAACAATGCTGCAAAAATCAAATGTATTGAGGGAAGACTTCAATTCTTTCTAATCCTAATAGCCGTAGATTTAACTCCAGGATGGACCACCTTCATAAACAAAGAGAAAAATAGTGCTCCTTAATCAAAAATACTAGGTAAACTTTATAGAAAAGAATGGTTGAATAACGGAGATAGGAATTCATAATACTTTCAAAGAAAAGCGAATGCCAGAAGGAAAAGAAAGCATGTGATAAAACTCAAAGATGAGTGTGAAGTCTGGATTGATGGCCATAAACTAGTAGTAGCGAAGTTTACTCCTGACTATTCTAAACGTTTTAAATCTACCGATAACAATGGCGGGACCCTTCCTACCCTAGAATTATCAAAATTAATCTCAAATTCTGACTGAATTAATACGACTTCCAGGCATGGAAGAAATAAAGCATGCAACCTTTAGCATTGACTCCAATAAAACTCCTGGTGCATATAGATTTAGAGTAGGGTTTCTCCAAACATTATTGGCATATGATTAAGAATGATTTGTTCGATTGCATCGTAGAATTCTTCACAAAAGGAAAAATGCTTAAAGAAATACCTTCATCACATTGATTTCGAAAATCACGAACCCTTCACGTACTAGCCATTTTAGACCTATAAGCCTATGTTCAATTGTTTACAAAATCATCTCTAAGATACTAGTTAATAGACTGAGACTGTTATTAGATAAATTGATATCGCCTTTTCAGAGTGCATTCATTCCAGGCAGATTCATTCACGATAATATTATTCTCACTCACGAGATCATGCACAAGTTTAAAACCTGTAAAAGTGAAGCAGCATAGGCAGCTATCAAACTCGATATGGAAAAGGCTTGTGACAAACTAAAATGGGATTTCATCTCTAAATGTCTCCAAGAAATGAGTTTCCACTCAATATGGAAAAAGTGGATTCTAAAATGTATATCGTCAGTCTCGTATTCGATTATGGTCAATGATGTTCCCAACGATCTTTTCAATTCCACGAGGCATTAGGCAAGGGGACCCATTATCACCTTTTGTATTTACCCATTGTACGAAAGTCTTTAACCAAATGCTCATCAAAAAAGCTATAAATTGTAAGTTAGGAATAGGGATATCTCAAAATTGTGTCCTAAGGCAATGACTATACTGTGTTTACTATTTGCTGATGATGGCTTGTTCTTCTACAAAACTAATGTTAAAAGTTGCATAAAGCTTAAGGACACTCTTGATATATTCTATAGGAATTTTGGCCAACTAGTAAATTTTCATAAATTGGCACTAACATTCTCGCATAATATGTCTAATACATAGAAATAACTAGTAACAGGTACTTTTAATATGCTGCATAGAGAGTCCTTGTGAAAATATCTAGAATGCCCAATTTTTTAAGGAAAGCCATCCTAGACAACATTCCAAGATATAATTAGCAAAGCTATGGGCAAATTAGACAGATGGAAGATGTTGACGTAGTTTTTTGAATAGGGAGTAAGGGCGGAAATTTGTCGTCCTCTGGGATGTTGTGGAAATCAAGTCATCAGTTATTTTCGGCCCCAATGCTAACCGAGGGAAAGCTGTAAATGTCACTAAGCATGATTAATTAACTAATTACTCACTAATTCTAATCTAAACAAGATTAATTAAACTAAACTAAAACAAAGCATAATTAACAAAATCAACAAAAAAAAATCATCTTAACAAACAATAACTACCAAAACATCTAATTAACCAAGAAAACTTGAAATTTACTAACTAAAAGAAGAGGAAAGGGGGAAGTACCTCAAAACCTTGGAAATCCAACAATAGAGGTTGGCCTCCATTGTTGGAGCAAGTGGGTGATGATTAGAGGTGGATTCTCCATTTATTCTCACTAATCTAACTCAACTACACCTAATCTAACTTATTGAGAGCCAAAAAGCTCAACTCATAAAAGTGGGTTTTCAAACCCTAAGATGGAGGAGAGAGAAAGGGTTTGAAAGTTACATTCTTAAAGAAAGAGAATGAGATATCAAGAATAGATAAGAGAACATAAGGATGATTAGAAAAGGGAGGCACTAATTGCACTCCATTAATAAACAAAAGCATGTAAATTTGGGAATCAAACTAGTAAATCAAACTCATACAAAGTCAGAACTTGAATGAAAATAAAGATTAAAGAGAGAGAAAGAAAGCTGATTGCATCAAGATTTCATTACTCTTGAAATGTGGGTACAAAATGGAGCCAAATCTACACTAACCTCTCCTAAGCCCTAGCTAAACCCTATTCATAAAACCTAAAAATTAGATCATTACCCAAATGGGGTAAATGACTTTAAATAAATCCCGACGTAATAGGGTTGACATGGCCAAATCGTGCCAAACCTCTGGAAGCCAACAACAGAAGCATGGAAGGACAGTGGGTTGCAATTTCTGGAATTCTGCACATAAAATAGAGCAAAAACAGGATTTGGAATTCGACACCCCGTGCCGCCTGGTGTTGGCGGCCCTGTCACCTGGCACTGGCAGCCCATGCCAAATTTCTGCATTGCTCTTCTTCCTTATTTCTCTACAATTTTTATGCTTGTTGACTCGACCTTGCTTCATAGATATCCTGGATTATCCTCTAAGGTTTTATGAGTTAACGTGCCTAATTTTGGTATGCTTTGCACCAATTATCCCCCATTCACGTAATTTTTCTTGTTACCTATAAAACTAACAAAACACAAATAAATAACCTAATTTACCAATTTTTTGAGCTAAATTTAGGTAGAATGAGGTGTAAATTTCATGCACATTGCACCTGGATAGAAGGCGAACTACCTTTGTAAAGCAGGGATAACTATTTTAATACGATTACTTCTAGAGTCTTTACCAGCACATACAATGCAATGTTTTCAGCTCCTAAAGCATACTAGTCATCATTGGATAAAATCAATAGGGATTTCTTTTGGAAAAATAATTCAGAAAAAAGATTACCTCTTATAGCCTAGGGTAAAGTATGTACACCTAAGAATAAAAGAGGTTTAGCACTCCATAAAATAGATCTTTTGAAAAAGGGTTTTCAGTGTAAATTAGCATGGAAGATAATTACTGATGCACCTAACTTATGGGTAAAGTCCATCAAGACTAAGTATTCATGCAGCGATAGCCTTCTCAATGCTAAGCCAAGATCCACAGATTCGCCAATATGGAAGAGCATACTGGAGTGTAAAGACTTACCTAGAAAAGGTATTATTTGGAATGTACGAATGGGGGATAACATCTCCTTCTGGCAAGATAACTTGATAAAGAATCGTAATTTAGTAGAAATCCTAAATGTAGATAAAGGCAACATCATCAATTTTAATATTAAACTCAATAAATTTATTAAGCGGGATGAAAATGGGGATATTCTCGATTTGTCACAAACTCTTAGTCATCATCCAATCATTAAGAAAATAATTGGGATTGCAATCTGAATTTGTACTACTAAAAACTCATTCTGTTGGGGGATTAATAGTTGGGGAGAATTTAGTACAAAATCAGCTACTTGGATTTCCCATGAAACCTATGTAGGTAAATCCCCGAAATATCAGTTCAAATGGATTTGGAAAACTGATATTATGCCCAAGGTTAAAATATTTCTTTGACAATTATGTCATAGAGCACTTCCAGGTAGGGGGAAGAAAAAGAATTGACATTACCCCTGCTCGCCCAATTTGCTTGGATGACATAGAATAAGTGGATCACCTGTCTAAGGATTGTCATATAGTTTAAAAAGTATGGGAACTAGCTATTAATCATGGTTGGATCATGACTTATGCCGCTCCTACAAACGCTTAAAATTTTTGCCATTGGCTTTGGAGCCTTAAAGCCTATATGAATTCACAACAAATTCTTCCCAAAAGTTCCTTGTTGCTTTGGAGCATATGTAAATCAAGGAATGTCACAACCTTCACAAATGAAAATTTCAACCCTTTGTAACTGTGATTAAGTAAAAAAAGCTAATGCTGAATAGAGAATCCAAACTTGCGTGTCAGTTGATGATTATCTGTTTGTGAAATTATCGCAAGTGTGAGATGTAGTTGCAGCTAGAAACCAGCAAGGATAGGTCGTATTCCATAGGGAGTTGTGTTTATAAGGACCAAAGCTAACTCAAGCGTATCAATGTAGGCATAACAGAAGGTAAAGGGAAGGAGGACTAAATTACTAAAGTGAGCAAACAAAAAAGGACTTGGGTTGTGATTAAACCTAAGACAAACAACCCAATCAAGTTAAACCTCACCTTCTCAAGTTATGCTAGTATTCAAAAATGATCGGTTGCACCATTAAAGAACACTCAAGCCCTCTCTCAAGGGTCAATAGGTTAGTCTAATTATTCTAACCATCTAATTTTATGGTATTAGCTTAATTAGAGTACAAGATTAACAACCCTTGACCTAACTAAGATTTAGAGTATTTTCACGTCCAAATGTTGGCCATCCTCTCTACCGACACTAGACAATCAACATCACCTTTCAGCATAAGTCAATTGTCCTGAAACATGAATGAAAGCTTTTTCAAACATTTCATTGAACACATGATAGGCATAAAAGAAACCCTAAATTCTAGCATAAACAAGATGGATAAAGGCTTAAACAAGATCAACTAGCCATCAAGGGGCTAATCACAGTCAAAGATTACAACTTTAATCAAGACTAAACACCCAAAATAAAATCAAAGCGAAGAATTAATAAACTAGTACACAAAGCAAGAAGCATGAAAAATTGAAGAGAGAGAGGAGAGAAACTTAGTCTTCAATTGTAAAATCCACAATCTTGTACATGATATACACTAATCTACCTAAGTTATTCCACCTAATGGGGCTTTGATGTCCAATAAAAACCCTAAAAATCGCTGAGGGAGAAGTCCCTAGGATGGTCTAAAAGAAGCCTCAAATAAAGTCCGAAATCTACTTAACACGAAAACTGGCAAGATGCACGATTGTGCTTCGATGCAGGGGTGCCTGTGCACCAATGCACTGGCAAGATGCACAAGATGCACAGCTGTGCATTGGCTGTGCATAGCTTCTGCCGACAAAGTTGCCACTGCAGTCTTGCTGCACGGCCATGCCTCCATACACGACCAGCTGTGCACCCGTCTCAGCTCTGTGGACTTGATTTTTCTATCCTCGGCATGTCAGTGAAGCGCTTCTCTTCCTTAAAAATCATCCTCAATGCCTACATTTCAATCAAAATTAGTAATTTTCTCATCTTGTTGGCAATAATTCTTGAAAATAAGAAAAACTATTAAATAAGCACAATATGAATCGAATAAGGGAAATTTGACCTTTTCTCCTAAAAGCTTAACATTTAAAACAATGAGAAAAATGGTTTAAACAGGGCCTAAAATGAGGTCAAAATAGAGGCTCATCACTCCCTTACACCTAGCTTTTTGCTCGTCCTCGAGCAAAACAAAGAAAAACTAGCCTAAGGACCTAACTTAGTTTCGCAGGAATTGCGATTGTATTTAACATATGAAACAAGCCCTTTAAACCTCTTGGTTACCCAAGTGGATGAGTGATATCTCATAAGGGTTTGTAGAAGATATACACACAAAATCTTTAAAAAAATAAAAGGAAAAGAGAAATAGAAATTGAAAAATAGTTTAGATTTGGAAACAAAGCACAAATATATACAAGGGAGAAGTCTGTATAGATTTTGACTAACCAAATTACCCATGCAATAAAGATATTAACATGCATATAAACATAATATACATATCCTGACTCTCTATTCCCATGGATGACATCAAAGCATCAATTTTTCACCCCATTGTACATCAAAACTTAGAATCCATCCCAGTACTTGATGTGCAAATGCATCATCTTCCTAGGAGTTAAGCTTACCAAAATTCGACTCAATCCCACTTGATTGATGCAAACTATATTATTGACTTATTAATATGAAAAGCAAGTGTTTCCAGTGGCAGTATTGTCTCAAAGGGTAGCATGAAGTGGCGCATGCCTCAAAGGGATGCTTGTCATTCCAAACACTTTCTTTTCTTTTCTTTTTTTCTTTTTCTTTCTTTTCTTTAAATGTGAAATACAAACAAAAACAAAGGTAACCGTGTACAGAGACAAGTAGGAGAGCCAGTCATGGAAGATTAAGACCTTAAGGTAATAATCATGCTATAAATGAGGATGAGATTGCGCAATTATAATGAACTATTGGGGTTGGAATTTGGGGCTTAGTATTACTCATTTAGGACAAAGATCTATCATGCACATTATACTTATATACAAGCTGATAGTCAAGGCACAAGGAATCAAAGTTGATCAAAATAGTACAAAACTCCGCCAAAACAAGTGAGAAACAAAAACTCTTTCTGTTTTGAAAAAATCTTCCTTTTTTTTCTTTTTCAAAAGTTTGAAGCATGATTGTTTTCTCCCCCACACCTAGATCGGACAATGTCCTCATTGGGAGCCAAGGAGCTGTCACACTAACAAAACATAAATTTACAGAAAAAAATAATCCTAAAATATGTTTTAAAAAAGACAAACAAGAAAAAGGAAAAGAAAAACAAAACAAAAGTATATACAAAATAAAAATAAAGAAAGAGAAAAGAGGGAACAAATTTACTAGGTTAGGTGTTGGATGCACCTACACTACTACCTCCTTAGGATGATGCTACGGAAGGTTCGAGGAGCATCAGCCACTCCTCATCTCAAGATCCAAGCCACCAATTTAGATATTGTCAAAGCTTACAAGAGCTTATCGAACACCTAAGCATACAACTCAGATGAATCCAAGTAATAGCACCCAAACATGAATCTAGGAATGATAGTAAGTACTTTCCTAAAGTTATCAAAAGCCTTGGAAAAATCAGTACAATAACCGACTGCAATAGTCAACATGATTTTTCTACGCATGTCCTTCAGGCACAGACTATAAGGATCAAGAGAGGGATCATACTCTCTAAAGGTACTTGGGGACTCAGAGCAGTCAACCTCCTTTTTCGCAAGCACAACATAAGAATCAATAAGTGATAGATCGCAACACTCAGGGGAAGGGTGGTGGTGAACATAAAGGAAGAGCATGGAAAATATCAAGGGAATTGGGGGATACATGGTCAACAAGGTAAGAACTAGGTGAACTGTAACCACAACATCCACACTTGTCCTCCCTACAAGAGTCTCATCGGGATCTTGCACCTTAATAAAAATATCGCCTGACTCACAGCATATATCATCCTCATTAACACTAGCATCAACACCAAATGTCCTGCTCACCTCGTACTTCGTCAATTGACCTAAAGGGAAAGGTGGATCATGAAAAGTCATGATAAATGCAGCGTTGTCCCTAAGGGTGCTAGGTACAGATGGAGCGAAAAGAGATAAAGTAGTCAAGAGAGGGTCAAGTACTTCCTTTACTCCAGACTCTAGAGTAAGAAAAGACACACCATCATTACATAAGTTAACATTAAGTTCAGAGGAACTAAACCTAAGTTCTGTCTCATGTGATAGGTCATACTCCCGTAGATAATTCGCAAACTTAACTTGTTGACCATTCATTGTCTATATCATGCTGGTAAGTCTAGCCAAACTATCAGCATAAATATGATAAGGATAAGAATTACTATCATGGTTAAAACAATGAAAATTTCATAACAAGAGGAGCATAATTAGGGATGCAGGGGGATGAGGTGTAAGAATTAGTACAACTAGTCTCAAGTCCATAAGTATTATGAGCTAACCACTCAAGCAAATCCCCAGCTTCATCAATGTTTCTAGTGAAAAAAATCCCAACGCTCCAAAAGAGGATGGGTCTCGCAATTTATACCTTTCATGGACTACATTCAAAATTTCCCACTTCTCCAAGCAATAACAACGATGAGTAAGAAAAACAATCATGTAATCTATCGTAATATCTCTAGAGTAATTCAAGCTCATATGAGGGAAGTGGAAAGTCGACATTTTTTTAATTTTTAATTTTTAATTTTTAAATTTTTTCAATTTTTTTTCAAATAAAAGCCCAGTCTCGAGTACGTAAATGAGCTTCAATATTGAAAAGCAACAACTCCCTGGCAACGGCGCCAAACATTTGTGACGTTAAATTACCACAAGTGCACGGTTTAGTTGTAGCAAGCTACTAGTAAGTACATGTTGCATTCCGCAGGGAGTTGCATTTCTAAGCACCAAAGCTAACTCAAGCATATAAATCTAGATAAAATAGAAGGTCAAGGGACGAAGGACTAAACTATGTAGCGAGCAAACAAAAAGGGACTTGGGTTGTGATTAAAGCTTAGACAATCCAACTAATCAAGTCAAACTCTTACCTTCCCAAAGATGATCAGTTGCATCATTAAAGACCACCCAAGTCCTCTCCCAATGGTCAATAGATTAGTCTAATTATTTTCACCACCTATTTTTATGGAATTAGCTTAATTAGACTACAAGATTAACAACCCTTGACCTAGCTAAGATTTAAACTATTTTCACGTCCAAATGTTAGCTATCCTCTCTTCCCACGCTAGTCAATCAACCTCACCTTTCAACATAAGCCAATTATCTCGAAACATGAATGAAAGCTGCTTCAAGCATTTCGTGGAACATATGGTGGGCATGAGAGAAAACCCTAAATTTTAATATGAAGAAGATGGGTAAAGGCCTAAACAAGATCAACTAGCCATCAAGGGGCATCAAGGGGCTAATCACAATCAAAGATTACAACTTTAATCAAGACTAAACCTCCAAACGAAAATGAAAGCAGAGAATTTATAAACTAGTACACAAAGCAAGAAGCATGAAAAATTAAAGAGAGAGAAGAGAAACGTAGTTTTTACAAAATCCACAATTTTGTACATGATATATACTAATCTATCTAAGTTATTCTCCCCCTAATAGGGTTTTGGTGGCTAATAAGAACCCCAAAAATGACTGAGGGAGAAGTCCCTAGGATAGTCTAAAAGATTCCTCAGATGAAGTCCAAAATCGCTTAAATAATACGAAAACTGGGAAGACCCACGACCATGCTTTAACGCACGAGTGCTCATGCACCCACACACTGGCAAGACGTACGGCTGTGCACTGCTCCTGCGAAGCTTCTGCCTACAGAGTTGCTACTGCAGTCGTGCTGCACTGCCAGCCATACACCCGTCTCGGCTCTTAGAACTTGATTTTTTGGCGTCGGAACGTCGTTAAAACTCTTCTCTTTCTTGAAAATCATCCTCAATGCCTTCATTTCAATCGAAATTAGCAAGTTTCTCATCTTGGCAATAATTCCTAAAAATAAGGAAAACCACTAAATCGGCACAATATGAAGCGAATAAGGCAAATTTAACCCTTTCTCCTCAAAGTTTAACATACAAAATAATGAGAAAAAGGGATGAAATAGGGGCTAAAATGAGGTCAAAATAGAGGTTCATCTTTTATCCTAGGTGTTTTATTCCCCTCTCCTATTCCTAGTAGTTTGTGAGGTGACACCTTCCACACCCATGATTTATCAAAATCAACTTTGATGGATTGCTCCTCAATGCCTTAGCAACAGGCAGGTTTATACTATGTGATTGGAGCGGTAGACTTCTCAAAGAGGGCGCATCTTATTATGAGGAGACATCCATACTGGTCGCAAATGCTAGAACCTTTAGAGATGGTGTTAATGTAGTAGTACAAGCTAGTTTCCACAAATTATTATTAAAGGTGACAATCATATTGTTATTCAAGCACTACAAGGGAATATCCACATCCCATGACAAATTTCCAACCTATAGAGACGTAAGGGTGTTGTCGCATCAAATTCCACATGTCATTATCAACCAAATCTATCAGGAGACGAATATGGCAGGATATTGACTGTCTAAATTTGGACATTCAATTACATCCTCATTCATTTCACATTGTTATTTTTACCCTGTTCTTCGGTTTATCGATAAGGATGAACTTGTTGGGCATAGTCTTGGAGAAGAGCCGCCTAATATGTAAGAACCCCAATCTCTAATTACTTGATTAGATTGATCTGCACACTTAACAACATGGTTGCAGTGGAGGTCTTTCTTATTGGAGGCATTACTACTGTCTTAACTTGGACAAGGCAATGAAAAGATTTAAGTGACTCCAGTTGCAGTGCTTTCATAATCCTAAGTTCAAATAGGGTCAGAGGGTTCAAGTTACGATAAAAAATGCAGCTTGATATGCTGTCTTCTATTTCCCTCATTCGGCATGCTTGTTCTAAGCTCAATCAAGCCTTCCTGCTTTTTCATAGCCACTGGGAGCATCTAACAACATCAATAGCATTAATGATAATAATAATGAAAATATTACAAAGAAGACATGTATAAACGGAAAAATCAAAATTGGTTTATGGGTTTAAATAAACAATGTGAGTGCATTAATAATTAAGGAAAATGTCAAGGAGAACTATGAATTATTTATTAAGGTTGTAACTAATAAAATTCTTGGAAACCTCATTGACCATCAAAATATATACTTGGAGCAGAAACGAGGCCATTTTTGTCGTTATCAAGCCGCAAACAGCTATTTTATATGAGGGCAGAGAAATTTCAAGAATCTAGGTACGCTTATTGCGTATAAATTCAAATACTCGTATGATTTTATAAATACCGAAATCTCCTAATACACAAGTATTTAATGAATCATTTTCAAGCATTGTTTTGTCACGTAATCAAGTGGACCTGCCAATTATCAGTTATCAGGGCTTAGACCCATTAGTTTACCTATGGGGCTTCAGGTCAGGCTTCTCGATAGGCCTAACAGGTGTACATCTATTCATTGATCACAATATTCATATGAGCTCATCAATTTAGGTTCCACAATTAGATAATAGCTGGTAATAGTTTTAATTTATAACCTCTCCCTATCCTATTTTTGAACTAGAATAATTGAAATGTGGGCGCCCAACTAAAATGTTATAAAAGTTTATTTTACAGTGCCGAAATAAATGTACTGGGCCTAGGCTCATTCTCGAAATATTTTTGTGTTTCCTATTTTAGGTGAGGAGACGCTAAACAGTCACCTCCCTAGAGAGTTGCAGTTTTTGATAAACTTTAGCTAACTCAGTGCTCACAGTAATTTATAGGCTAGCATCCCTGGAAACTTGATGACTGTATATTCTTTCGGACTTTGGGATTGTTGGTTCTTGGTATTTGTGCGCTAAGTTATCATGAATATTATGAACTGAACAAGTTGTCGAATGTATGTTCTATTTTCAAAGTTAGTAAATAAGGTGACTGTGTGAGTAACATAGTATTACATATAGTTCTAGATAGCTTTGTTTCATCATAAAATGGTGGTAATGCCTCTAACCAAAAGACTTCCGCTGTAACCGTAAATAAATAAGTAATTAAATTAGAACAATGAGGCATTAGGGATTGGGAGTGTTACATAATATTTTCCTTTACCTTTCTCGTTACCATTGTTAAAAAATGATATGGTATACCTTTTTTATAAAAAAGAAAAAAATGTGTAACACGTCTATCTAGTATACTCTCAATTATTGATGAGAATAGTAATATTTAGTGATAAACAATGAAGTGATATGTTCATGACAAAACAGAAAAGGTTCCCTTATTTTCCTAGCACGTTTTTTTTGAAATTACTATAAGTCAAAAGACCAAGAGCGTCAAAAAATAAAAAAATTAAAAAAAACAGAGACACACACAATGGAGTACAAATAAGCACATGTCAGCTAAGGGAACCTATATATGTTAATTTTGAATTGCAAGCGGCAAGCTAGGAAGCACCACCCAAAAAAAAAAAAAAAAAATCATGATATTGCCACTTGCGATGCAGTATAGGGCAACTAGCAGGTGTCTTTGCTATTGATTTAGTTTCAAATTAATTTAACTTGCTATTGATAAGAGTTGGTTTATTTGATAAGGAATTAAATCCACGACGTAAGGATAGAGATACACTGGACCTCTGCTGTTAACAAAATGGCCCTGTTGGTGAGCAATCTGCAAAATCTCTGGCAAATGCTCATCGAATTTACATAAGAGTATATCGGAATCTTCTGGTGACGACAACCAATCAACTCAGCCATATTTTTCTTTTGAAAAAGAAAACAATCGAGTCATCATAAGATTTTTCTTTCATCACATAGTTAGATACACTGATTTTTTTTTAAAAAAAAAAGGGTGGAAATGATTCCCATTAGTGGAATGCATCGTCGACATATTTTAAGCTGTGCTCTGCAATAGAAGTTGAAGTAGAGGTTAGTAGTTTGTAGTGGTCAAAATGTTATGGGTCACTACTTGTATGTATTTGGCTAAGTAGAGGATAAGGAAATGATTAAAGATTTATATCATGTTCTTGAAAAACTATTGAAAATTACTTTTGAGAAGTTTTATCTAGTGGTTGTGATGTAAATCACAACATTCTCCTTTGCTGTTTTTTTTTGGTTCAAATAAAAGCCTGGCCTCGAGTACTTAAGTGAGCTTCAATATTGAAAAGCAACAACTCCCCGACAACGGCGCCAAAAACTTGTTATGTTATTTTACCACAAGTGCATGATGTTGTCGTAGTTAGGAACTGGCAAGTACGGGTCGTGTCCACATAGAGTTGTATTTTCTAGGACGAAAGCTAACTCAAGCATATCAATCTAGGCAAAATAGAACATGAAAAGAAGAAGGACTAACCTACTGAAGCGAGCAAACAAAAAGAACTTTGATTATAATTAAACCCAAGATAAACCAACTAATCAAGTCAAACTCTTACATTCCCAACTTATGCTAATATACAAAGATAATAGGTTGCATCATTAAAGACAACCCAAGCTCTCTCTCAAGGATCAATAGGCCAATCTAATCATTATAACTATCTACTTCTATGGGATTAGCTGAATTAAATTACAAGTTTAATAACCCTCGGCCTGGCTAGGATTTAAACTATTTTCATATCCTAGTGTACGTTAGCTATCCTCTCTACCCACAGTAGATAATCAGCTTCACCTTTCAGCAAAAGTCAGTTGCTACAAAACACATATGAAAATCCTTTTAAGTATTTCATCGAACACATGGTGGGTGTGAGAGAATACCCCAAATTCTAGTATAAACAAGATGGTTATAAGCTTAAACAAGATCAACTAGCCATCAAGAGGCTAATCACAATCAAAAATCACAATATTAATCACAAGTAAGCATCTAAAGGAAAGCCAAAGCAAGAATTAACAGACTAGTAAACAAAACAAAAAGCATGAAATTAAAGAGAAATAGAGAAGAGAAATTTAGTCTTGAATCACGAAATCCATAATTTTATACATGATATACACTAATCTAACCTAAGTTATTCTCCCCCTAATGGGGTCTGGAGGTGGCTAATAAAACCCTAAAAACAGCTCCCCAAAACCTAGAAAAACCCTTCCTCTAAATAGAGGCCTGACAAAGGCTTTTATCGCAAAAACTGGCAGGCGCATGACCATGCTTAGACACACGGGTGCTCGTGCACTGCATGCACCAGCAAATGCATGGCCGTGCACTACCCATGTGCAGCTTCTGCCTATAGAGTTGCCACTGCAATCCTACTGCACGGTCGTGCCTCCATGCACGGCCAGCTGTGCACCCGTCTTGGCTTTTTGGACTTGTTTTTTCTGGCCTCAGAACGTTGTTGAACCTCTTCTTTTCCTTGAAAATAATCCTGAATGCCTCAATTTCAATTGAAATTATCAATTTTCTCATCTTCTTGGCAATGGTTCCTGAAAGTAAGGAAGGCCACTAAATAAGCACACTATGAACCGCATAAGGCAAACTTGACCCTTTCTCTTCAAAGTTTAACATACAAAACAATGGGAAAAGGGATTAAATAGGGGATAAAATGAGGTCAAAATAGAGGTTCATCACCCCGTTACGCCTAGCTTTTTGCTTGTCGTCAAGCAAAATAAAGAAAAACTAGCCCAAGGACCTAACTCATTTTCGCAAGAAATGCGGTTGGGTTTAGCACATACAACAAGCTCTTTAAACCTCTTGGTTCCCCCAGGTGGACGAAGGAGGTCTCGTAAAGATTTGTAGAAGATATACCCACAAAATCTTGAGGAAGAAAAAAAAGAGAAAGAAAATACATAATCTTTTTAGGTTTACAAACAGAACCACAAAAATATACAAGAGAAAATTGTACGAATTCTAACCAACCAAATCACCCTCATGACAAAGATATTAGCCCATATATGAATAGATTATACACATCAAGAGTTTTAATCGCCATGGATGGCATCAAAGCACAAATATTTCACCCCACAGTATAACAAAACTTTGAATCAATCCTGGTGCTTAGTGTTCAAGTGCATCACCATCAAAACTTTTCAACCCACTTGAAAGACACAAACTATATTATTGACTTTTCACCTTTGAAAGCAAGCTTTTCCAGTAGCAGTATAGCCTCAAAGGCTGGCACCCAGTAGCACTTGCCTCAAAGGGATACTTGTCATTTCTAGCTCTAATACTATTTTTAACTCTTTCTTTTATTTTTAAATTTTTTTGTTTTTATTTTTCTGAAAATGAAAACGAAAGTAACTATGTACATAAACAAGTAGGAGAGTCAATCATGGAAGACTAAGACCCTAAGATAATGATGAAGTATAAATAAGGACTGGATTGTGCACCTATAATGAACTATCAGGGTTAGAATTATGGCCTAAAATGATACACTTAGGACAAAGATCTATCATGCACATCATACATGTATAAAAACTAATAGTTATAGTATAAGGGATTAAAGCTAATCAAAATAGTACAAAACTCCCAAAAGCAACTAAAAACATAAAATCTTTTATTTTTTTTCTTTTCCAAAAGTTTGAAGCATGGTTTCTCCTCCCCCAAACCTAGATCTCACAATGTCTTCATTAGGAGCTAATGAGCCACTGCCCGAATAAAACACATATGTACATGAACTAGTCCATAACAATAAATGTACGAAAATAAGAGACAAACTAGAAAAAGAAAAAAAAGATTTATACAAAATAAAAATAAAGAAAGAGCAAAGAGGGAACAAACTCACCCGGTTAGTTACTGAATGCACCTAAACTACTACCCCCCTAAGACGATGCTAGAGAAGCTTGGAGGAGCATCAGCCACTCCTCCTCATCTCAAGATCCAAGCCACCAATTCAAATGCCATCAAAGCTCACAGGAGCTTATCGAACATCTTAGTTGCACCTGAGCATGCAACTCAGATGAATGTAAGTAAGAGCACACAAACATGAATCCAGGAATTATAATAAGTGCTCTCCTGAACTTATTAAATGCCCTGAAAAAATTCGTAGAATAATTGAATGCAATAGTCAACATGATTTTTCTTGACATGTCCTCTAGATATGGACTATAAGAATCAAGAAAAGGGTTATAAGCTTTAGGTTACCTAGGAACTCAGAACAGTCAACCTCATTCCCCTCAAGCACAACATGAGAATCTACACTCAGGGGAAGTAGAGGATAGTGAGCATGAAGGAATTACAACATGGAAAATACCGAGGGAATTTGGGCATACATGGTTAATAAGGTCAGAACTAGGTGAAACTGCAACCACAACATCCACACTGGACCTCCCTATAAGAGTCTCACCGAGATTATGCACCTCCATAAAATTATAGCCCAACTAACAGCATATAACATCCTCATCAACACTAGCATCAACACCAAATGTACCACCTACCTCGAACTCCGTCGACTGAGCCAAAGGGAAAGGTGGATCAAGAAAAGTCATAATAAATGCAGTGTTGTCCCTAAGGATGCTAGGTAAGGATGGTGCAACAACGGTAAAGTAGTTAAGGGAGGGTCAATTACTTCATCTAGGCCAGACTCTAGGATAATAAAAGACATCCCATCATTACACAAATTAACATCAAGTTTAGGGGAACTAAACTTGAGGTCTGTCTCATGTGATAGGTCATACTCCTGCAGATAATTTGTAAACTTAACTTGTTTCTCATTCATTGTCTCTATCATGCTAGTAAGTCTAATAAAACTGGAAATATCATACGGACAAGAATTAGTATCATGGCCAAAACAATGACAAATCTCACACACAAGAGGAGCATAATTAGGGACGTTGGGGGATGGGGTGCAAGAATTAGCACAACTAGCCTCAAATTCACAAGTATCTTGAGCTAACCACTCAAGCAAATCCTAAGTTTCATGACAATTCATACCCTCATAGACCATATTCAAAATTTCTCACTTCTCCAAGGAATAACTACAGTGAGCTAGAAGATCATGTAAACTATCTTGATAACTCCAAAATTATTCATACTCATACAAAGGAAAGTCAAAAATTGACTTTTTTAGAATTTTTATTTTTTTAAATTTTTATTTTTTTTAAATAAAAGCCTAATCTCAAATACTTAAGCGAGATCTGATATTGAAAGGTGCCAACTCCCTAGCCACGGCCAAAAACTTGTTGAGTTAAATTTTAGCGTAGGTGCACGGTGTAGTTGTAGCTAGCAGTCGGCAAGTACAGGTTGTATCCACAAAGGATTTATGTTTCCAAGTACCAAAGCTAACTCAAGCATATCAATCTAGGCAAAACAGAAGATGAAGGGAAGAAGGACTAACCTGCTGAAGCGAGCAAACAAAAATGACTTTGATTATAATTAAGCCTCAAATAAACTAACTAATCAAGTCAGGCACTCACATTCTCAAGTTATGCTAGTATTCAAAGATGATCGATTACATCATTAAAGACTACCTAAGCCCTCTCTCAAAGTCAATACGCTAGTCTAATAGTTATAACAACTTATTTTTATGGGATTAACTCAATTAAACTACAGGATTAACAACCCTCGACCTAGCTAAGATTTAAACTATTTTCATGTCCTAATGGTAGCTATCCTCTCTACTCACACTAGACAATCAACCTCACCCTTCAGCGCAAGTCAGTTGCCCTAAAACACCGATGAAGGCTCTTTCAAGCATTTCATCGAACACATGGTAGGCATGAGAGAAAATTTCAAATTTTAGCATAAACAAGATAGATAAAAACCTAAACGATGTTAATTAGCCATCAAGAGGCTAATCACAATCAAACATCCCAATGTTAATCACAAGTAAGCATCACAAAGAAAACCAAAGCAAGAATTAACAAACTAGTAAACAAAACAAAAGGCATGAAATTCTAGAGAAAGTGAGAAGAGAAACTTAGTCTTGAATTACAAAATCCATAATCTTGTATATCATATGCACTAATCAAACCTAAGTTATTCTCCCCTAATGGGGATTGGAGGTGGCTGATAAAGCCCTAAAAATAGTTCCCCAAAAACCTATAAAAGCTCCCTCTACGCAAAAGCTCGACAATAGCTTTTATCATAAAAACTGGCAAGTGCATGACCCTGCTTCAACGCATGGGTGCCCATGCAACATATGCACTAGCAGACGCACGGTCATGCATTACCCATGTGCAACGTTTGCCTAAAAAGTTGCCACTGCAGTCCTGCTGCACGGCTAGCCGCGCCTCCATCCACGGCCAGCCTTGCACCTGTCTTGGCTCTTCGGACTGTTTTTTTCTAGCCTCTGAACATTGTTGAACTGCTTCTCTCCCTTGAAAATCATCCCCAATGAACCTCTTCTCTTCGTTGAAAATCATCCCCAATGACTCCATTCAATCAAAATTAGCAATTTTCTCATCTTCTTGGCCATAATTCCTGAAAATTAAAAAAATCACTAAATAAGCACAATATGAATAGCATAAGGCAAATTTGACCCTTTTGCCTCAAAGTTTAACATACAAAATAATGAGAAAAAGGAATTAAATAGGGGCTAAAACAAGGAAAAAACAGAGGTTCATCATATTTACTTCTATTTACAGTCACTAAAAAGGTAAGTCAAAAGCGCGTAAATTCCGCATTGATAATTCCCTTGAACATCTAATATATCCATTCCAGAGAAAGATTTTACTTTTCCCCATAAAGATCCCGTGGTCAAGTCCATTTTCTAGATTTTTGCTGACTTAAGTATCAGAGTGGCGTCCCCTAGAGCCAGCATCCAAAGCAGGCCTTTTTTGTAGGTTTAGAGGTAGTAAGAGCGGGGACTAAGACTGGGCCATCCACCATCACGTAATCCCGTTCCTCCTAGCATCTCCCCTTAAGAGAAACTCTATATTGCAACACTTACCTTAACACATGCCAAATTATATGTTCATTGTTTAATAAACTCATCACTCTATTATTACTACAATCCATAACATTAGTCCAAAACCCTAATTCTTTGGCCACAAAGAACAATGATGGAGTCACATTAGCCCAAGTGGTGTCAATTGACACTCCAAGTATTCATGAAAAAAATTTTATGTTCTAGAAATTCTAATTAAAAAAAATGAATACACATGAATTAATTAGCAAATGTATCATGAGCAGGAATGCAGTGCAGTGGTTTTAATGCCTTACTCTTTCCTCCTTGCCATTTGTGATCGCGTGTTTGAATCCAAGTTTCCACAATTATCCATTTCTTCTTTTTTTTCCTGCTCTCTTTATTTTTTTGGCCGCTTAATTTTTATTGCAATTTATTACTATTACTATTATATTTAATTAGCTTATTTTAGTCAAATTCATGCTAGATAATCAATGGATTTAGTGATTCACTCTCATGAATTAAGGAATTAGGGTTCTTGCTTATGGACTTAGGTTGATTTGGTTGGTTGTTGCGGGTTATGGAAGATTGGCTAGTGGTTAATTAATTTTGAATTGTTATGCTATTGATTTCTAAAAGGAACCTAAAGCTATTGGTTAGTTAATCAATTATGAATTCTTATAGTCTTAATTTCCAAAAGTAATTAGTTAACTTTGTTTGTTAATGTGGATACTAAAAACGCGAAAGTTAGGTAAAAATGGATTGTTTTCAATTTGCTTTACCTTCAAAATATGAGATCTCAAGTATAGCTTTTTAAAATGTTCTAGTTATATGCTTTCATTTTTAGAATTAATGTTCAATTTCATTACATATATGTTTATTATATATATGTTCAATCCTGTCATCTCAAATTTGCAGGCGGGATCCGCAACATCATAATTGGCCTCTCAAAAAGGGCAGAGGCCACAAACATACAAGTTCACCATTTTGGCACGGTGGTGGATGTGTGGTCTAATTTAAATTAGTACAGGTCTACTATTCGATCTGTGTTATCTAGTGTTACCTCTTCCATCATGAATCTGGTCAAGGTAGGGTAGTTAGTTGATTAGTAATTTACGATGAAAATGTTTTAAATAGTTTAATATTTATTTTTATTAAATATGGTCTTGAATCTAAATTCTATAAGTATAAAATCCATATTAAAAGTATTATCATATATAAATTAATGATAATTCGATTTCACTAAATTGAAGAGTCAAAGATTAAAAAAAAAAGGAGAAAAAATATGCAAGGAGTGTAAAGAAAACTCTTTTTCTTTTTTTTTAAAAAACAAGGCAGAGGATATCATATATTTCTTCAATCAGTGTATTTACACCACTCCCTTGCAACCAAGTTGAAAATAGGATCTAACCCTTCAACGTGAAGTCGCTCATCCATCACAATAAGTTGAAGGTCAGCCAGAGAACGGATGACTAGGTTTCTCTCACATGTTATCTGAGAAAACAAGAAAAATGAAAGGAAATTGACAAGAAAGTAATTTCATCTAATGGTGATCTGAATTTGCAAGTGTTTTTCTTTGATTGGGCTAAGAAATAGTTCAGCTCATTGAGATCATATTTACGCATAGGCATTTGCTAATATGGACCGTGTGCTTGCTTAGCCCAAATATTCATATCAGCTTGCTTCGTCCCCAGCACCTCGCCCAGCTTTGCCATCCAGTGAGGTCCACGGATTGGCCACGGGTCTAGCCACGGCCCGTGGCCAATATGTGATTCTTGGGTTGCTTAGTTTTGGTTCTTTTTCTATTAATTATGTTGAGTTTAATGCAAGATTTTATGGCTGATTTATTTGTGGATGTTTTAAGAGCATCAATCTAACATTCATGCATCATTTTTATGAGCCTTTACTTGGGTGAATAATGACTCAACTTTTGGTTTCTCTTCCTTTATTGTGGGAGTTTCAATTTGAGCATCCTATATATTGGGCATCTCTAATATGTATTTAGTATGGGCATATTGAGGCATTTTAGGCATTCAGGAGTGTCTCCTAGCACATCCCTCTCATGATAATTTTATGAGGCATTAGTAAGTCAAATGTTGCCTCTTTTATTCCACTGTTATTTTCTTAAATTTGTGAGAGTGTATTTTTAAGTGATTTTTGTAACGACCTTATTCATCTCTTCCGTGAATATTTGCTTTGAGATCAATCTTGGACTCGCCCATTACATAGTGGATTTTTTGTCATCTTGTTGTCTGTAGTTTTCTCCCGATTTGAGTTTCCACGTAAAAATCATGTGCCTGCTATTTTTTTTAGACCTTGCCCTTTATATTCTCGAATATCTATATCCATTTAATGCTTCTGCATATAATTTTCCTTAACAAGTGTTATCAGAGTCAGGTCTTTAATTACATAATCTGAATTGTCAAACATTTTTGTTGAAGATGTTCTCTGTCGATGTTTAGAACTTTATATACAAAATCAATTTATACGGTTATTGCCCATTCCTGAAATTTTGATCCAAAGGGGATATTTTTTGGTTAAGTGGCCCAAAATTCTTGCTATGTCTTCTCAATTGCTTGTGGCAGTTTCACGATAATTGATGGCTCTCTTTATGGTTTATTATAGTGGATATTTCAAGAGTATAAGTTCAATACATTCATGCACCATTTTTTATGAGCCTGTTTTTGGTGAATTATGTTTCAACCCTTTGATTCCTCTTCTTCTATGGTGGGAGTTTCAATAAAGTTCATGATTTCTATAAATTGAGCATTTTGCATAGGAATTTGATGTGATTATTGTCCCACTGTAAGAAGCGTTGTGTGGGCATATTAGCACGCCTTAGGCGTCCGGGAGTGCCTTGAGGCATGTCCCTTTCTTGGCCATGTGTGAGGCGTTTACCTCTTCTTTTCACTATTTTTCTAAATTTATAAGGGAGTGATTAAGCGATTTTGTAATTACTTTTTTGATCTCTTCCTTAGTATTTGCTTTGAGATTAATCTTTATATTCTTCCACCATATAGTGGATCTTTGTACCGTTATTGCCATCCATAATTTTCTCCTGATTTGAGTTCCCACATAAAAAATATGGTGTCCACCATTATCTTCTTGAATACCTACATTCTTTATTGCTTCATCATATATTCTTGCTTGAATTTTATTATTAAAATTTCCTAATATAAACAACTCAAATCTGCTAACTGCTAGCCAAACTACTCCAACCTACTTAAACATGTTTTCTGTTGGTCAAACATGTTCCATCATACTTAAACTTGTTTCAACATGCTCATACCTACTATCTAGTCATCCAACGAACAGAGCCTAAAAGGTGGAAACATTATTGGACGTGATCGGTAACCAACTAGCACATATCCATTATCGCATATCAAGCTCTGACAATTATTTTTGGTGCTAGCTCACTTGTTTTTGATTTTTTTTTTTTCCAGATAAGAATAAGAAATCTTTCATTAATAAAAACCGTATGGCATATACAATAAATATCACATAATAAAAGTAAATCTAAAACATCAAATTTAATCTTTATATCCAGAAAGGTAACTGTAAATACAATGTCGGCCACACTAAACTTGTAGTAGTATTCGTGCCATCGACCGCATTCTTTAATATCAATGCGTCTTTCTCAAATGTCGGCAAGTTATAGTATAATTTTATGAAGCAGATGTTCGTTTGCTACTTGAAAGGAAGATCTTTATAGCAAAATCACACAAAATTTTCATTGTTGACTCATTCTTTAATCGAACATGTAGATCTAATGCAATTACTTCCAAGTTCTCTCCATAAGAAACTCACGCTTTAGATTTCCAAATGTACGAGAAATTACACAAAGGTAATGACTCAAACTCACATTAATTGTGAAAAAAACCTAACTCACACTAGAAGTAAGAACAACCTAACTCACAGTAATGGTGAGAAAAAATAAACAACCCAACTCTCACAACCTAGAGAGAAATTATATTAAAAAGAGACAAAAGTATTAGTAAATACCTTGGACCTAAATAAGACTTTACGAAGCACGAAAATTGCGACTTACAACTAGCAACAATGGCTAATGGTAGCCCCTTATTAAAGTGTATCAACGTTAGAGTTTTTTGAGAGAGAAGATTGTCACCTTTCTACTACTTGCATGTTACAAAGATTACTGATTTTTTTGTTACTTATGTTATTCTTTTCTTGCCTTTTACTATCTTCTTCCATTGACTACCATTTTTTCTATCAAAATGAACAAAATGTGAAAATGGTTGGGAATTCTGTGACAAATATCAGTTGTCGTAAGTCAAGGCTTTATCATTAATTTTAATACCCCCTTTGTCCTAATAAAATTGTCTAAAGTTTTCATTCTGAGTATCTTATACATATTGTTAAAATTTTTTACTCGAGTAAATAAAATAACCTTTTATTTGAAATGTTAGAGTAACAAATCTCTTATTTTTTTAGTTTTTTCAAAACTGGCTGCTTTTTGATGATGGAGGGATCGAGTATTTGTCATGTTGTTAGTGGTCACTATAATTTTTAAGTGGTAGTATTACTCCTAAATAGTTATATATATATATATATATATATATATATATATATATATATATATATATATATATATAGTTTTTGAAGTGGAAAATCACTCCTATTATTCGATCTTATAAAAAAAAAAATTTCAGCATGCAGAGTTCAAAATATAATAATGAGCTACTTCATTGCAGATAAATAAATGCGAACGAAATTGAGATTATTACAACATCCTTTATTTAATTATTTTTTTTTGTCTCTAAAATGATACAATTCCCAACAAAATATATTTGATGATGTGGGTATTGTTCACTCTGAAGACGATAGTCAACCATATGCAAGTAGTTCCTTTACCTCACATATAATGCTTAACACACTAGCATAGTTGATTTGACTACATGATAAAAATGTAGTTTAATTTGTTACATGAAAAAGGCAAAATATTATTAGCATAGGTGTGTTACATCAAAGATGTTGTAGATATAGTTTAGAATAATGAAAATGGAAGAAAGATAGAAAAAATTTAAAAGAGAGTGCAAAAAAATTAATTTATAATAGTCAAAACATATGCAAGATAAATAGAATTTTTGCATAAAAAATACAAATTAAAAAAATTAACCAAACCAAAATAGATCAACCCTATTCTTAAGAGGTTTGACCCAAAGGGTTCAAAACTTAAATTCTTGTCCAATACGCTCATTTTTTGGCGGGTTGCAATATGGTTAGTTTTTGTTAGGCCTAGTTAACAGTATGCAAGATTAGAATTATTGTTAATTATGAAAATACTTATTAGTGCATTTTACAAGTATTTATTACAAAGATTATTAAGAATTTATTAATTATAAAATAATAAAGTAAAATTTATACTTTTTCTAAAATCTAAATACAACAACTATAATTATAAATTAAATATTAAATTATTAGATAGAAAATTTTTTAATATTCACCAGCATGTCTCATAATGTACCTTTAAAAAAACATTCTCCAATATATCCAGGAGTCGCTGGCCTAGTGAAATAGCTATAGTGTTCATCGTAATATATGAAAATACAACACATGATCTATAAAACATGATGTTCTTAGGTCACATCAGTAACACATATGCAGTCGCAAGTGTCCAAATTTGTTCGGGTAAATCCATGAAGATAAGATTAATTGTACTATCCATTCTCCATTATTATTATTATAGTCGAAAAAATATATAGCTTAAAAAATACATTAATTTATAAAGTGAGCTCATATGAAAGCATATAATCTCAAAACTAACTTTATCTGTTGTGCTTTTCAGCAATAAAGAAGTCTATAATGATTGTTTAGCTATTTGTCTATGAGGTTTAAGATTGACCAATGACTTAATATTTTAATTTAAGTAGATAAATATGACAGTCTTTCGGAATAAATCAAAATAAAGATAATAAACCTTTATTTTGATATCATTTTAGCCCCTATTTGATTTCTTTTCCCCACTAATATTCTATTGGATCTCGATGAGAAATGGTCAAATTCTTCTTCTTCAGTCCATATTATGCTTTATAAGTGGTTTTTCTTATTTTCAGGAGTTCTTGCCAAGAGGATGAGAAAATCACTAGTTTTGATTGAAAAGAAGGTTATGGGGACGTGTTTTAAGGAGGAAAAGAAGTCCTATGAATTTCTGATGGGCAGAAAAGCAAGTCTACAGGGGCAAAAGAGTGCGTGGTTGGCCATGCTCTATGCCACAACTATGCAGAAATCCTACAGTGAAAACCTGATATCCCGAAGCTGTGCATGGGCAGTGCATGACCGTGTGCCTTGCCAGTGCATAGGGTGCATGGACTTCAGTATAGTGAAGTAGAGCTCTAACCTTATACAAGAATTCATGTATAATTTTCTATAATTATAGTTCGGTGAGCGTCTTTAATATATGTTGTATTTTTGGATTCATATTTTTTTATGGGTTATCATAGGGAGTATAAGATGTTAGATACATTATGGTATAAAATTTGTAATCCATAAAAAGGTTGATGTATAATACATAACGTCAGAGTTAAAAGGAGAAAACGACTTTGTTTTGAAAGAGATTTGGATATCTAATTATTCTCGAATGTGGTGTTGGCTAATGTAAAGGAAGGAGTATTTTTCACTTATAACTTAACAAAACTATTTATATGTAAGTGATATATAATCCTAACTGTCTTACGCTATGTGTTGATTATTTCATGAATCAATACCTACTTTTAATGGGTTAGTTTTTTCCGGTGTAATCTACTTTGCAGCTTAACTTAGTGAGATTTGAGACTTTAGACATAGGGGAGAATGATTTGATTTATCAATTAAAGTTTCTATTGATTGAAAAAGCCAATTTTGCTAATTATATGATCAAGCAAATCAGACAATGTTTTATCTTAATATTCATAAAATATTTACGAGACAAATGATTTTATAAAATGAATACTTTATAGTTTTTAAATTAAAATTTAATTTAACAGATACTCCGTGCATCACACGGGTCTATACTAGTTTTCTTTTAACATATCTCTCAAAATTAGCTGCTAATATTATATTTATATTTTATCTTTATATCATATTTTGTAATAAGGAACATATCTTCCTAACGCACAGGTATCACTCTAGTTTTTCATAATAGTCATTACTAGCATTTGCATTGGCACGAGTATTTTGCGTCGTGCTATTTGGTGGCCTCCCAAACGCACATCCGTCTCTGTTTGGCGTTTTTAGGTTTTATCCTCCTTTTATAAAAAAGAAAAAAAGAAAGAAAGACCTTAGTTCTTCTTCCCACCTATTTTGTTTTGTTTAATTCTTGCATACCACTCTTGTTTGCCCATAATATATCATAATTTACAGAGAATCCTCACATGATATTTTGTCCTACAGTGTTTTTAAAATATATGATTCATTACTTAATTTAGTGATATTGATGCCAGCTTATCATACTATACAGAAATTGGATCGACTTATTTTAGTTTGCATCAAAATTCATATTTACATCCAAAGTAATTGAGTTGGATTATGTTTACTCGTCGATTTATGATCATTTGTTGAAAAGCGTAAGTACTAATGCAAAAGCAAAACGATTTGAATGTATTGATTGGATAAACGATTCACACTAGATATAATGGAAGTTTTGAAGTATCAAACTAACTTTTGCATCAATGCTCTACGACTTTTTACTGCACTAATTTTGCATGTATTTGATAAAGATTAATTATTTTCCTAGTTAACCCCTCCCTAAAAGAAAGAAAGAAGAGGAAAAAAAAAGGCTCTTCTGTTTGTATAAATGTAGAAGTATTTATTTAGATTAAACTCTTATAATTGGTTGATGTTATATGCACGTTCAATAATAATGTTTATTTTTATGCTATCGTTTAGATGTCTTCTCTCACATAAGTAAGTAATTAATATAATAGCTATCACATCAAGCATGGAAGATCACTGTCAAGTTGGAGCATTACTATCAATGTAGCAAAGGCATTCAAATTTTGAATCAAAATTGCCGCAATTTGCATATCATGATCTACGATTATAAGATCGATCTTCTTTGAAGTATAAGCTCTAGCTAAAATTGCTCCATCATTGTTGCTTTGTTCTGCCCTTTTTCAAATTTGAGTCTCTCATTTTTAATTGAATGCTCTAGCGAGAGCTTGGTGCTCTGGAGAGAGAAAGAGAGGTTTCCCCAAAATCTAGTTTACCTGACCCTCTGCAAGCCATGAACCCTAAGAGAAAGAAGAAGGAGCCACTAGACCCTCCCCCTGAATCAAACCCCCTTGTTGCCGGGTCCATCTCTGCCATCTCCACAACTCCCATGGCTTGCCTTGTTTCAATCCTAAATTGCATTCGTCCATCTCCGGACAGCGCTATGTTGTCTCCTTTTGTGGACCTCGTTGAGCTTCGGTGTGGTACTGGAACACACAAATTGCTTCCCATTCTATCTTCAGATGTAGTAATTGAAACGCGTTCATCTATTGCAAAAGCCTTCAACCCCTCTGTCCTCTTCTAGATTTTGCTGGGTGGTTTACATTCAATCCTGTGTTGCCTTTGCCCGTCTTTGGCCAGAGTTGTCGATTTTTATGCCTGTGCTTCCAGATCAGGTTCCTTTTCGGACATAGCTTGCCTACATGTCAAGCCTATTCCGCTGATGCCCCCGGTTGCTTTCGGGGGCTGTTTCCTTATTACTTGTACCCAAATTTGCCATTCATAGATTACAACGTGAGTCTGACGGACCACGCTGTCATCGTCTGAACTGGGTCTCGTCTTTGTGTCGGCTCATAAAGATAGGAGGATTCGAATCTGCTATTGGGTTGAGTGTGCATCTAGGCCGTTGTTTCAGACTTGTAAGATATGTTCTAACTTATCTATGCCCATTCAGTACATCTCAGGTATATCTCTCTTACCATACCAATCTTTATCCCCTTGAGTTGGATCTTTTGTTATATGTAATTCCCAGTGTATTGATGCACATCATCTTTGCTATGAGTCTGAAACCGATTTCAGGTTTGTTCCCCGCATCTAGTAGTCTATTGCCCTGCTCTTTTATTTATGTATTTAGATGTTGTCTTTGGTTTCTTTGGTTTGCTTGATGTGGTCAATTATGGGTGCGTGCAGCTTGTAGTTAGGTATCATCTCTTTTGGATCAGTTTCGATTCTAAGGTCTTGATTTGGGGTGCTATGTTGTATTTCTACTTTCATTTATATTCTGAGCATGGGCTATTAAGGACCCGTTGGACCCTTGTTAATGTGCTTATCCCTTCGGCTAATTTGGCATATGAGCTGGCTGCTTGACCTGCTGTTGAATGGCCCAAATGATTGTTGTGTTTCGTTGAACTCAATTTCTGAATATCTTCTTTTTTCTAAATACTTATTGTGTAGCAGTGGAGTGATATTGGTAATTTATTGGATTCTTCTTTTTGGATTGGTCTTCCTTTTCCTTGAATTTGAACCCTCTCTCTTGTGTGTGGGGTTACTATGGTAAGTGACTTCATGGATCAATGTCTCTGCTTACTAATTGCATCAGTTACTGCATTTGGAATTATTTCATTGACCAGCTTTAATTGCCATTTCTCATATTCTCCCCCGTTTTGCAGGTTAGTACACCTTACATTCAATTGCCAGATCGACGTAATTTGTCATTCATTTTTGGAACAGCACTTCATAGTGCTTGGACCGCATCTTTGGATGCTTGACTTATTCTTAAATGGGTATTGGCCAAGTTCTTCTATGACAAGTGATAGGGTTCTAAGAAACCTAGTTCTTTTTTCCTGTCCAGTTTTGAATTCTAAGACTTCCCACGTTCCATAAATAGTATTCCAACTGGCCAAATGCAGGTTCTTTCTGAACTTGTTTGCATCGGTAATAGGAACCGTTTTTGGAAGATTAGGGGTGCCGTCAGAGGGTTTGCAAAGACTGTCCTTGATAGTCATCCCATCCTTGGGACGTGCCTTTTCTTCTATTTTTGTTTTTGACGAACGTTTCTCTGGTATAGAATCCATGCATTAGCTGGGCGTGCCTTTGGAGGGTTGTTTTGCTTGGCATATGTGTACGGATTCTTTTATATGCGGATTATTTTTTAGTCATGGTGTTTCAATTCCACACGGGTATAATGCTAAAAAAGTAGGAGCAACATTTTGTTCCTTTGTTAAGTGTTTATTATGAAAATTATGGCATGGAGTGTTTAAAGTGCAAAAAAGCATCAAATTCGCGATGAGATTTGGATTATTAACCAAGCACATAAACCTGATTTACTCTTTTTGATTGAAACTATGGTTTCTGACCAGACAACAAGAAAACTTATTTCTATGTTGGGTTATGAACAATTTGACTTTGTTAGCCCTCAAAATCACTCGGGTGGTATTTGGGTGTTATGGAATAATACCAACATTCATGCAAATGTTTTACTTGAGGAACATAGAGCTATTCATATGCATGTCATGGATTTAAATATTCAGAAACTAAGTGTTGTTTCTAGAATTTATGGTCCAGCTCAATTCGAGCAAAAAGATCCTTTTTGGCAGCACTTAATTCATTTAAATGATGTCATTGATACCCCTTGGTGTCTCATTGGTGATTTTAATGAGTTAGAAGAATTTTTGAAGAAGCGAGGGGCTTCTCCTTATCTCCGTCACATTGTAGATGCTTACCACAATTCCTTGATGCTGTCCGTGACTCTTTTTCAAGTACAAGGCAGGTCTTTTACTTGGAGAAAACGATTGCATAGTCATCTTATTTATGAACACCTTGACAGAGCAATTGGGCGACAAGATTGGATTAATATTTATCCATGTGCATTCTTCACATCTGAGCCATTTACTTGTTCAGATCACAGTTATGTCTATTTACATACGTCTCCTGCCACTAAGAGGCCTCCTTTTCGGTTTCAGCCTAGCTGGAACCATTATGGAGATGTCTAATCTATAATGAAAAAGAAATGGTCAATGCGATTCAATGGATCTCTTATGTTCCATCTTACTTAACGCTTTAAAGCTATTAAAAAGGATCTCAAACGGTGGAACTCTATTAAATTTGCCAGCTACCATGTTCAAATAGAAAAGAATACGACCAAATTGCATTATGTTGAAAACAAACTTTTGGAATCCTCGGACAACCATTGTCTTAATAATTGGCATTTTCGATTGATTAAACAAAGAGAAAAATTAATTCTTTTTAACCAATGCTATTGGGGTCAATATGCTCGCAAGCAATGGTTGGTTGATGGGGACAGGAGTTCACGGTTTTTTTCACCAAACTTTTTCTGCTAGGAAAAGAAGATGTAACATTGTCCGTATTAAGGATGAGATAGGTGTTTGTCTTGATGAGGTTAAATCCATCAAAAACAAGTTGAATATAGATTTCTCTCATCGATTTAAATTGGAATGATGTTCATTTTTGCCACTTCCTGTCCTCTCTATCTCACCTTTCATTACCATGGAGGATAATCTTGAACTTATTTGTCCTATGTTCGAGGAGGAAATCTACACAGCAATTTTTCAGATGGATCCATATAAGGCTCCATGACCAAATAGGTTTAGAATTTCATTATATCAGCAACAATGGCCCATTATTAAGGATCAGCTCTGTGCTACTATTAAAGACTTCTTTGGGTCAGGAAAACTTCTCAAAGAATTCAATCACACTCTTCTAGCTCTTATTCCAAAAGTGGATAACCCAGAAACCACTGCTCAGTTTCGACTTATCAATCTCTGTAGCACCTTCTAAAAATTCTGGCTAAGATTTTGGTTAATTGATTGCGTCTGATTCTGGAACGCATCATCCATCCTACTCAAAGTGCTTTTGTGCCGCATCCAGCAATTTACGACAATATTTTTCTTGGCCATGAAGTGATGAGCAAATTTTATCATTTCAAAGGTAAAAAAGGCTATGTTGCGGTTAAATTGGATATGGAAAAGGCCTATGATATGATCGAATGGGACTTCCTCCTAAAATGTTTAACCCAGCTGAGCTTTCATCTTGTTTGGATCGATTGGATAATGGAATGCATTTCTACAATTTCCTATTCTATTCTTGTGAATAATGAACCATGTGGATTTCTCAAATCCACTTGTGGGCTACGTCAAGGTGATCCTTTGTCATCGTATGTTTTTTTTGGGGGGGGGGGTATGGATGTACTGGCACAACGATTATCTCATCAATCATTGAATCCCAAATTTGGAATAGGAATTAACTAGCACCTGGGGCAGCACGAATCCCATGTTTACTATTTGCTAATGATAGTCTATTGTTTGGCAAAGCCACTTCTCTGGCTACTTTCAACTTGAAAGCTATACTTAACATATTCTGCCAACAATTAGGACAGTTAATTAATTTGCATAAGTCACTTATTGTTTTCTCCAGGAACACTCCTCTTGACAAGCAATATGTTAGGGGAGTCTTAAACATTCCCACAAGTTCATCGTTGAGCAAGTATCTAGGGTGTTCTATTTTCCAGGGACACCCATCTCAAGCATTATTCAAGAATCTTTCTGATAAAGTGACCTCTAGACTTACTAATTGGAAAACTAATTCTCTGTCTAAAGTTGGCTGAGTAGTTCTCATTTAGTCAAATTTGGAATCTTTGCCAAGTCACACTATGCAATGCTTTCAAATCCCTGCTGCTATCTCACAAAATTTCAATTGTATAAATCGTGATTTTTCCTGGAAGAAATCTAATATCGAGAAATGGCTTCCTATGGTTGCCTGGATAAAATATGCCATCTGAAAAAATATTATGGCTTAGGTTTGCGTACAATAGGGTTGTTAACATTGCTTTTATAGCAAAACTCGCATGGAAGTTCCTCACCCAATCGAATAATTATTGGGTTCGATGGATGCGTGCTAAATATGGTCCCCCTAATAGCTTCTTCCAGTATAAGAAAAAACAGGCTGATTCATAGGCCTGGAAATGTATGCTTCGTACTAGAGAGTTTGTTAAACGAGGTATACGATGGAAATTAGGCAATGACCACACCATTTCTTTTTGGTTAGATAACTGGTGCCATGATTCACCTTTGGTCGAGCTTCTCGTTCCTAGTCCTTCGGCTCGTGATATTTCTCAAGTCAAGGTTAGTGAATTTATCCAATCTGCATAATTGTGAGACACAGATAAATTATCTTAGGCTTTACCAAAACATCTGATTAGTCTTGTTTTAGCAGTGCCTATCCCGCTTATGAATATGGTGGATTCCTTCTGTTGGGGTTTCATGGGTGGTGGAGACTTCACTACCAAATTTGCTACATGGAGAGTTCAAGACAACATTACACATGATCAAGATTCATGGAAGTTCAATTGGATGTGAAAACTTGATGTTATGCCCAAAATTAAGATTTTCCTATGGCAGCTTTGTCATAATGCACTCCCTTCGAGGAATAATCTCCTTCATAAAGGTATAAAAGTTTATCCAACTTGCCTAGCCTTCCTCACAGAAGTTGAGAATATAGATCATCTATTTGTTGGATATCCTATGGTGAAGAAAACTTGGGATCTTGCAATTAGTCATAACTGGCTCTCATCATTTCCCTTCCCACGTTTACCTACTTCTATTTGGGAAAGACTACATGATTTGTATACTACACGAAGTATTTCTCTTACTTGAGTAGTGATTATCCTATGAAGTATCTGGAATAGTCGTAATGCAATGATTTTTAATCATAAGGTACCAAAACCTATGGGTTCCCTAGTAAGGGCCAAACGCAATTGGGCTGAATGGAAGTTGTGTACTTCTGGTTCCCATCTTCCTTCCTTACATCCTCCATCTACTCCACCATCTCACAAGCCCACCCAACTCATTGGGTGGAGATCTCCACCAGGGGGTTACATCAAACTCAATTTTGATGGTACGCATTCTTCTTCCGGAGTAGCAGCAGGGTTTGTTCTTAGAGATTGGGTCGGACGTTTTATTCAGGTAGGGACACGATTCTTGAAAGGTGCCCTAATCTTGGTCGCAGAGGCGATAGCCATGCGTGACGGGATCCGAGCAGCTTTAACAGTGGGCTATCATCATCTTATTGTTGAAGGCGATAGTAGAGTTGTTATTTAAGTGGTCCGAGGTCATAATCATATCCCTTGGCAAATTCAAAATTTGTTACAAGACATCTACAGTATGCTCTCTCCGAATGTGCATTGTTTATTCCAACATATCTATTGAGAAGGCAATATGGCAGCTGATTGGATAGCAAAGTATAGTTGTATTATTCATTCATCGTCCATTTTTTATTTTTCTTCCCCTTTGTGTAGGGAATTTCTTTCTATTCTCGTAGATGACAATATAGGCAGAACCCTTGCGAGAACGATTGTCTAAATTCCTTGTATTACTTTTTCAAAAAACAAAAAAGCTCTCGCTAAAATTTCCGATTACATTCCTCCCATTGGCCTAACATCCGAACCTTCATTTCTCTCTTCTATGATTGTATTACAAAAAGAATATCTCTAGTGGTTGGAGAGAATCAAATGGTAAATTGAGGAGGAAAGAATTTATAGTGTTTGTGGACAACTTGCGAAACAGCATCAACATCCATGAACTATGAAGCATTTTCAAAACGATTAGAAGATCACGTGATGTCTACATCTCATAGGGGGTGGGAAAAAGAAGTGGAAGAAGTTTGGTCATATGAAATTTTCATCCTATGATGAGGCAGTTAAAGTATATTTCTGTTCGTCCAATTCAGCTTAAGAGGAACTAAGATTAGAGTATATAAAGCAAGATTCAACACTGGAAATTAAATTCAAAGTGAAAGATTCAACAAAGACCAACAACCATGAAGAACAAGATGACAGACAGTCTGGAGGAGAAAGCCAGCTTAGGGACCAAAGTATCTCACGTAATGAAGATATCAAGACAGAAGCAACATAAGAGAAGGCCAGTGGACATTGTAGTGAGCCAGGTACAACATCATAAATAGCGCATCCAAGTTGAAATCAACAAGGAGATCATAGGGTGTTGTTTCAAAGGAGTCTAATTTATAGTTCAGATGTCCCCAGAGATTTTATGAGCCCTTGTATGAGGGTTAAACTCATATTGCCTTCTATGTACAAAGAATAGTAATCTAGGGAGATTTAAGTCCATTTTAATATCCCCAGCAGTTGAGCAAATGGAGTAAAATTTTCAAAATCACCAACAGGCTGAGCGATGGTTTTGCGGGGTGAAGAAATGGGATAAGTCATAAGTACGAAGTCTATAAATCCAAAAGTACTTGGATTGAAGTTGGAGTGTTTCCTCATGTTTTATCTTTTAACAATAATTAAAGAAATAGCATAAGATGGGGTGAGCTTCTCAGCGTAGGTAGAAGTGCTCAAGAGAATGACTTCTTTGAGTATATGAATTGTTAGTTGATACTGGCATTATGAGCTTGAGGGAATGGAACTTAAAATTATCTTTTAAGGACTCAACTTACATAGTCAAGGTCATTGAAAAATCAAACTCATGGATCAAAATCTCAAACACTAGTCCCAGATAAGCTTCAAGCTTCTCCAATAAAGAAGATTCGAAAGAATCGTCGAAGGCTCAAAGGAGATGAGGTGTGGCAAACGATAAGAGAGTGGATATGCACATGGATCATGAGTCATTAGAGGGGACTAATAATGTGGAAGTACTAGGAGAATCTCCAAATTTGAACGCCAACATAGAAGACAATGAGATTTTTAGAAAAGTGATGCCTCAAATGACGTGCTCAATGATACTACGGTAACAAAGAGTCACAGTCCAAAAATAAAACATTTACCCCAAACAAAATTCCAACATTAAAATAACTTGCAATGAGCACTGTGAAGGATTTAAGGATTTTAAGGTGTCTACTCAACAATTAAGCATGTCTTATATGGATCATTGCATTAATAATCAAATGAACAAGCAAATTTTTGAAATGTATAACCAAAGGCCCTGAGACATCGTCAATTATGACTCGAGGGATATCCTAATGCAATTAGACATTGATTCATTAGGAACTCCAATTGAAGTAAAAGCAAAAAGGAGAAAAATCAGAAAAATGCAGCTTCTTTAAGAAAACTTGACAGGAGAAACAAAATGAGTGCAAGAATTGTAGAGAGATTAAGGATTTTAATAAGAGCAACTGAAGAAACTTCAAGCTATCATCAACGGACCACAACCAATTTGTCAAGGAAGCTTTGGAATTGGGAAGGATTTCATGATTTTTTTTAGATGAAGATGAAGAAATGGCAATAGAGAGTATTACTAAAAGCCTAAAGAAAGGAAGAAAAGGCAACGACTAATTAAGTTCACGTGTAAGGAGAAAAGAGACCAGAGCATGGATTAATGAAGAAGGTCATTATTACTAGGTAGCTTTAAAGGGTGATGACAAAGAGGAGATTAGGTATTTACACTAAATGACTTCAAATGCATTAGTCCAATGCCAATTGTGGTCCTTGGAGTGTAAGGAATCTATGTACAAGTAAAAGTGGGTTCTTCACAAATAAAGAATGCTAAGAATAATCAATGAAATTTATGGTAGCATTTCAACAAATTAGGTTGGGAATTTGCTAAATGCTTTAATTAAGTCTCATGGGATAATTTGTCGTACATACGTTGGATTTGGATAGTTAGTGTTGGATGGAAATCTTGGACGGTTGCCATGTCTCATTTGTGAGAGATTATGGAATATTAGAACACCATAATTTTTGAGTGGGTACGGTTACACATGACATTTAATATTTGAACAACTTGCGGAGACAGGGATCTTTGTATAGTCTACAGCCAAGAACTAACCTATAAGGAATCTCTTTTGCTCCTATGTTCCTCTAGATGGTGTTGATCTGTGTTATTTTTGATTGTCCTCTTTATCATGCACAATTGTGCTTTGATTTTCAAACCTTTGACTTAATAATAATTTAAAAAGAAGAATGTATTTATCATGAACTTACTTCAATTTGCAACCATCCCTTTTATTCACATACTTGTAAATTTATTATGATAAGCTAAGCAAGATTCAAACGAACCCAATAGCTGCACCTAGAGGTGGGTAATAGGTTAGATCGAGTCGGGTTCATATTGTGTCAAACTTAAATGTGTTAAGAATTCCTCGACCTGAACCTAACTCATTTATTAATCGGGTTGAAATGTATTGACATGTACCCATTTAATTTTTAAACAGGCTAGACCGCTTAACTCATTCAAGATAAATAGGTCCAGTTTAGTCGCCTAATTACCGATTTACACATTTAATATTTTCAACGAATACGTAAGTTCTTTGCGTTAAAGATTAAGTTTACATATCACATTAAACAATTACTCTCTAAAACTTCCTGGATTCATCATAATTTACATTTAAAAAATTTTTTGTATTCTTAATTATCTAATAAGAAGATAAATGGATAAATGACAAATAGGAAAATGAGTTGACTTGTAACCTATTTAATTAAACGGGTTAAATAGACACTTTTTCGTATCGAGAATCTCAACCTGAACCTAACCCTTTTAATTAAACGGTTAAATATGTCAACCCATTTAATTAAATGGGTTACAAATTTATACCTAAATTCACTTAACTTCGTATTGATTTTGGGTCAATAATTGTGTTGGGTCAGCATTCTCCAACTCTAGGTACACTAGAAGCAAAAAAGCCACAACATTAGACAATTGTACATATACGTCTAGAAAAAAGCCCAACACTGAGAATGCAACTTAATGGATCGTTTGGTCCAACTAAATTAGAACAAGATAGATATAGGAATGAAACCAAATGGGCATGAGAATGGATTCTAACTTTTGACCCCACGTATTTGGTTAACTTAGGAATAATTGCAACGTAATACAATTATATATCTAAACTCATGATGTGTAAGTTAATCTCACCATCCACAATGTAAATCATTGTAAAAAGTACATCGATACATAAAGTATGGGAAGATATAACTCTATTTTCATACTCAAAGTTAGAGAATTGATGTACCTCTTAATGAATGAGTCATATAGTAACTAAGTTTAAGCAACCAGCCAAGTTAGAACACCCCTAGGTAGAAAAACCCACCTAAGAGGGAAAAACTCCCCAACCAAGCAACCTACCATGGATAAGCCATGTGGACTGTATCTTCACGCAGCAAGTGTCACCTCATTTTGGTGACTAATCCTTGGTTTTCTTCCATGGGGGGAACCTCAAGATGTCTAGAAACCCTCTTTTTTGAAAATCAGGATTTGGACATCATTAAGGACCTTAATCACCAAGATATTTTCAGGCGCTTACCAAGTAGCTTGAAAAATGGGCTGAACTGGGCCTTGTATCGTGCTTGCCTTGGACATCGCTTGACATGCTTATAAACCTGACATCCTAAGCTAACTAAGAAAAAAAGAATTATAACTTTTGGATGTCGTTTAATCTAGACAATGATTAAAAAAAAAAAAAAAAACTCGGATGCAAGTTGTCCCAAAACTACAACGTGGACAATTTGAGTTTAAGAGCTGAGTTGATTTATCAAACAAAGTCCAAATGAGCTAAGACTTATTTTGGTAGAAAGCTAACTTCTTGGACTTCAAACCCATGACAAAGTACTTTACTTAAACCTCAAAGAAGGCTAAGTAATTAAGCTCATAAAAATAGGTATACTGCTGGAATTGATCCGACAACTAGCTCTTCTTGAACTTGCAAAAATCTGATTGGGTCCTTGAACTTTTGATGACTAATTTGTATTCTTTTGACTGTCTTAGATCTCCAAATTAGTATTCCTTGAGGGATTTACATCATCCTCTCCTTGTTGAAAAGGATTTACCCTCAAATCTAATGGGTAAGTAGGGTTGGATTGGATTCTGGCTAAAAAATGACCCTCCTCTTCTATTTTTCTGCTATGATTTGGTAGGAGGGTTTGGTTTTCTGAAATTTGGACTTAACTAACTCATGGTAAAACACCTTTTTCAAGGGTTTATCGTAAGCAAGTAATGAGTCTAATTGCTTGTTTTCTTGTTGAAGCTTATATTCAATCTTTGTTTGCTTCAACTTAAACCTTAGTGTATTGTTCATGGAAGGTAATGAATTGTAAGCACCATCACTTTCATTTTGTTCAGCCGTAAGTTTGAGTCTGATAGGTTGCTTAGCAAGGGAGTTCGCCCAAGTCATGAAATTCACTTGAATTGATATACCTCTCAAGGGTTAAGCTTAAACTCAATTTAAGAGTGAAAGCTAAAACTAAGAAAGATTACAATCAAGGGAAAAAGAATAGAAACTAAACTAATCCTTGGATACAGATTTCACCACCAAAGATTAATCTAGTGAAAACTAAACTCTTACTTGGATACAAATATCACCACCAAGCTTGAGTTTAGGGCCCTTAAGTTTAATTAGGATACATGTATCACTACCTAATCAAGGCTTAAGACTCACTTGTTCACCACTCTAATTAGTCTAATTAGAGATAAGCAAGTAGAGAATTTAAGGTAACAACACCAAGGAGTTTTAAACTCAACTTCAGATTTCAAATATTCATCACTTGATTACAAAATGAATGGCTAGGCTATTTATAAGCATGCCTAAGCCCCTTTCCTTACTTATTAGGTAATCATTAGGAGATTACCTAATGATTAGGAAACTCATTAAGTACACTTAGTACACGTGCTTAGCCTAAAGTACATGGTTTAGCTTTTAAACAAACTAAGTGTAAACAAATGAGTCTAATAATGACTAACTAAGCTCTTCCTTGATGATCCTAGGCTTGATTCGTCATGTTTTCCTCCCTAGGAAGGAAAGCATTCACGACTGCCACCTCAAAAGGAGAGGAGTAATGGATGCTTGCCACCTTCTGCTATAGTGTCCCAATATGAGCTTGCAAAATGGCACAACCTTCCTCTTCCGTGTGGCACTTTCTCCATTCATGAGTCACATGGTGACTAAGCTCAAGTTATCAGCCAACCTCGTACACACCTTGGTGGAGGAAACTCACCTAGGAGGGAAAAACTCCCGCGCTAAGCAACCTGTCGTGGAGAAGCCATGTGGACCGTACCTTCATACAACAAATGTCACCTCATTTTGGTGACTAATCTTTGGTTCCCTTCTATGGGGGAAACCTCAAAATGTCTAAAAACCCTCCCTTTTTGAAAATCAGGATTTGGACATTATAAAGGACCTTAATCACCCATATCTTTTCAACCGTGCATTTTCAGGTGCCTACCAAGTAGCTTGATAAAATGGGCTAAACGGGGCTTTGCGTCATCTTGCCTTGGACCTTACTGGACATACTTGTAGACTAGGCATCCTAAGTTAACTAATAAAAAAAGACTTATACAATTTGGATGTCATTTAGTCTAGGAAATAATAAAAACAAAACCAAGTAAAAACTGTCCCAAAACTGTAGCCTGGACAGTTTGAGTTTAAGAGCTGATTTGAAGTATCAAATGAAGTCCAAATGAGCGGAAACTTATTTGCTGGAAAGCTAGCTTTTTGGTCTGACTTAATCCTCAAAGAGGCCTAAGTGATTACGCTCATAAAAATTAGATGTGCTACTGGCTTGAATCCGGTACCTTATGTCTTGACTCATTTGCAGGTTTAAACAAAAATACTTAATTTAAAGCTGATTTAATTGCATAATTAAGGTTATTAGGATGCTAATAAACTCTCTTAGCGAAAAAATCAAAGTTAAATTAAGTTTAAGTTGACGAATCAATTTAAAACTAGAAATGGTTCAAAAAGATTAAGGCTAATTAAGGATGGCATGGGCTGAGTTACATTCTCCCCTTATTAGAAAAAATTTATCCTCAAATTTTTGCCATATGATCTAGCTAATATAACACCAACCACCCAAAAAAATATTTCTTATTTTTAAAGGTTCTTTTCCACTCATGATTCCCGTGAGTTTGAATCTGGCTTGCAAACCTTTGGACTTTTTGGGATTCCATTGCTCACAAGCTTTAAATTCAAAATTAGAAGCTTGAAGTAATGGTGTACTAAAGGCAATGAAAGGGGTTGGATTATTGTGGTGTGTTTGTGGGGTTGTGTGGTGGATGTGGGAAGGAGCATAGATCGAGGTGTGGGTAGACAAAAGTATGAAGATTAGCTGGGCTATGTGCACAACTTTCTCCATTGATAATCTATGAACATATCTTATCTTGACCCGTAGGTTTGAGTTGATGCATCTCTCCAGGGTTAAGCTTAAACAAAGATTGAACATTGCCTTGGGTGAACTCAGATTGGTGAAAACTGGGTTGAGATTAAAAACCAGAGTTGAGAGCATTGCTCTTTTCTTTCTTAAACACTTCGGTTGCTTATCTCTAACTAGGCCGATTAGGATGGTGATTAACTAGGTCTTAAACTTGATTAAGTGGTATTTTTGTATCTTAATAATAGTTTAAGGGCCCTAATCTTATTTTTGGTGGTGTTTCTGTACCCTTGAACAAGTTTAGTTTCTCACTAGATTAGCCTTTGGTGGTGATTTCTGTATCCAAAGATTAGTTTAGTATCTATCCTTTCTTTTCCTTTTATCATTTAGAATCCCTTGATTCTAAATCTATTCTCCTCCTTATGTTTTAGCTGATTCACGACCAGCTTATAACGTGCCTTTCTTTTGAGTTTTCCTTGATTGTACTCTCTCTTGGTTCTAAGTTTTTGCTCTTGAATTGTGTTTTAGCATAGACCCTCGGGAGTTTTAAGCTTTTGCTCATGAAACAACTCCCTTGCTAATTGTCAAGAAAGCCCACATAAGAGGGAAAAACTCCCTTGCTAAGTAACCTACTGTGGAGAAGCCGCATGGACTATATCGTCACGCAACAAGTGTCACCTCATTTTGGTGACTAATCCTTGGTTTCTTTCCATGGGGGGAAACTTCAAGATGTCTAGAAACCCCCCTTCTTTTTGAAAATCAGGATTTGGACGTCATTAAGAACTTTAATCATCAAGATTTTTTCAACCGTGCATTTTCAGGCACCTACCAAGTAGCTTGACAAAATGGGCTAAATTGGGCCTTGTATCATGTTTGTCTTGGACATTGCTTGACATGTTTATAAACCTGACATCCTAAGCTAACTAACAAAAAAAGAATTACAACTTTTGGATGTCGTATAATCTAGAAAGTGATTTTAAAAAATCGGATGCAAACTATCCCAAAACTGCAGCATGGACAGTTTGAGTTTAAGAGCTGAGTTAATTTGTCAAACGAACTCCAAATGAGCTGAAACTTGTTTTGGTAGAAAGCTAACTTCTTGGACTTCAATCCCATTGCAAAGTACTTGACTTAAACCTCAAAAGGCCTCAATAATTAAGCTCACAAAACCAAGTATACTGCTGGAATTGATCCGGCAACTAGCTCTTCTTGAACTTGCAAAATTCTAATTGGGTCCTTCGACTTTTGATGACTAATTTGGATTCCGTTGACTACCTTGGACCTCCAAATTGGTGTTCCTTGAGGGATTTACATCAAGAATCCTAAACCAAATGGGACTAAAAATTTTCTAAAATGTATTTTTAAGAGTTAATATGCTTTTTATAGTTATTTTTATTTTTTTGGGGGTAAAAGGCTATAACTCTATACTACATTCCAATATCACAAAAAAACAATACAAAAGAATACCAGGCCACGTCATGAGATAAAACAAGCTACAATTTACTCCTCTAAATCTACTTATTAGTATCCCTACCTCAATCAATTATCAGCTGCGAACAATATGAAGAATCCCTTATTCTTCTTCTTCAAGCAAGTATATAAAACCACATTAATAGTTATGCACAATCTATTCTTCTAATTATTGCTCCATGTGAACTTCAAATATCATGTTTTGCCTTGCATTCTGATCCAACAATCAATAACACAGGCTGCTATTGAAACAGATCAACTAGTATAGGTTTATAGACCATCCTAGTATGCTCATAATTAAAAAAAAAAAAAAAGTGCCCCAGAGCTTCACATGTTGTGTAACAAATGACATAGATGGGATAACAGGGATGCCCAATTCTTTCCTACCTGTCTTTTGTTAGTAGCCTTTATTGCAAAATAAGCTATATTACAAAAGCACACCTTAGGATCCCATCTTTGCACTATACCAAAAGAATCCACACAATAAAAGGAGATGTGCATTTGATCAACTCATAGCCATTTCTTGCACTACACACACTAGTAAGGGATTGTTACTAGGTATAGAGTAGGTAACAAAATCACTTTGCATAATATCCTAGACTTTAAGGATCTTCCTCCAATACTAGCTACTTTTAGCAAATAATTTACATTGCTAAATGGATTTACTTCTTATATAGTAGTCATTAACCCACTTAATCCATAAACAATCAGTTTTTTCGTAATGTGCAAAACCAATTTAGTTGCAATAGCAACATTCCATTTACTACAATCCCTTGTCGTCATGCCACATTCCCTCTTTGGCAAACAAAGAGTATTCCATCCCAGGGATGGCAACGGAGCGGGTTGGAGATAGGGGACATATTCCCCGTCCCCATCCCCGCCAAGATCCCCATCCCCCGACCCCGCCCTATTCCCCATTGTGGGGAAAAAATTCCCCCCGCCCTCGTCCCCAGCTGGGATCTAATTCCTGGCGGGCTCCAACGGAGATTTTTCCCCACCATTTTTTCCCCTCGTTTGTGATAGCTATGTTAGAAGTCTTGAATCAAAGTCCAATTTGCCATTCCTAAATCCTAGTACAATTAATTGTACAATAAGTTCTTGTAGGTTCCATGTTATATAAGTCTAACAAACTTCATTGAAGTTTACAATTTAACCTAAATTAAAGTTTAACAAGTTCATACAATATAAGTCTAACAATACACAAATTACACAAAACAAGTCTATACAATTTAGGGTTTTTTCAACTTAATTTACTGTTATAACCTTAAAATTATGTTCACAAATAAAGGGCTCGTATATAATTCGAAATTAATGTGCAAGGACGCGGATAGGGATTTTTCCTCAATCGAGCATGGGGAAGCGGGGACGGGGACGAGATAAACTTTTTCCCCGTCCTCGTGCCCATCCCCGCTCGGGGAATTATTTCTTTCCCCATCTCCGTCTCCATCCCCACTGGGGATGGGGATTTCTCCCCATTGAGGGCCGGGGCTCTGACGGGGGAGGGGATTGCCATCCCTATAATCCAACCTACTAAATCCTACTTTCTTTGAGTTACATTAAATGTTCATAAGAAGTTTTGCATAACTTGTTAACTTTTTCAAGTACATTCTTAGGAAGCAAAAAACTACCCCAAGCATCTTTATAATGCATAATTAATGAGTTGGATCTTTCTTGCACATGATATCTTCTTAGCAGACCAAGGTCTAATTCTAGCAATTATTTTTTTGTACCAAGAGTTGATCGTCCAACTTGGTAAGCTTTTGAGGTTTTACATGAACCCCTAAGTACATAAATGGAATCATGCCTATTTGAAGACTAGTAACGATTAATAACTCCTCCATCTCAACATCGAACTTAGCAAAAACAATCTTAGATTTGTCCATATTAGGGTCCAAATTAGAACTCTAAAATAGCTTGAAAAATGTTGAAATGCAGCAATAATACATCTTATGCTTATGTGATCTACCTTGTGAAATAATAATAGATCTTGAGTAACTATCAAGTAACAAAGCATAACCCCCTTACATCTAGGATAGAAACTGAAATCCTATTGTGCAGCTGCAATTTTTAGCACTCTAACCAAGTATTCCATAGCAAGTATAAAAATGAGTGTGGATATTGGATCACCCTATTTTTGCCATATTTTATTTACAAAGTGGCCATGGATGATACCAATTAATTCAACTAAAAATCTTGATCAAATGCACATATGTTCTTTGCTAAATTATCACATTTTACATGTCCCTTTCATCTAATTTTAGCTCATGTACTCAAATAATCTTTAGGATTTTTACTTATTTTTGTTTACTTTTGTTGATAATAAGTTCAACTGAGCAACTGCCATGAGAAGGAGCAAAGAAAGAACAAAAAAAGAAAACAAAGCAATGGGCGATGACGGGCATCCTGTCGGTTGCGTAACAGCCAATGCCACTAGCTAGCAGCCGAGCCAGGGGCTGGCGACATCCTCGCCGTCGACACGTTGATGGACCGTCGAGCTTGGTGACGAACGTCCTCCCCCACGCTGTTTCGTGGCCCGGCTTGATTCCTTTTAAAGGACTTGTGTTCGGGACACTTTTGGGACTCCTCTGGTGATTGTTAAGCTAAGTTTTGGGTTAGATTTAGCCAATAAAAACCCCATTAGCGAAATTAGATTAGGAGATTAGATTGTAATTTTGGGAGATTTGGATTCAAGCCTAAGTTTTCTCTTCTCTCTTTCTTTTTTAATTTCATATTTTGCTCTTACTTCTTTTATTTGAGCATGTTTTGATTGCATTTAGTTTAAATGTTTAGTTTTTATTGTTAATCCATGTTTCATTAGCTTGCTAGATTTGATTAGTTTCATTTTCTTTCCTCTCTAGTTCATGTTTGTTTTCATATTTGCTAGTTTAGGTGTAGTTAGATTTTCTGGTTTCTTTGTTGATGATTAGCTGTTAATTTTGGTTGGCTTGGATTGTAATTAGCCTCTTGATGGTAAATTAATCTAGGATTAGGCCTAACTACACCTAACTTGTGCTTAGAACTTAGAGTTTTCTCTCACGATCGCCAAGTGTTCGATGAAATGCTTGAGAGAGCTTTCATCTATATTTTTGAATGATGGACTTATTCTGAGAGGTGGGGTGAATTAGCTAGTATGAGAGAGGAGATAGCCAGAATTTGGACATGAAAATAGTCACGATCCTAATTAGGTATGAGGAATGCTAAGTTGGTGGCCTAATTAGGCTAACCCCATGAACACAGGTGGTTAGACCAATTAGGCTAGCTCATGACCCCTGAGATAGGGCCTGGGCAGTTTTCGATAGTGCAACTGATCATCTCTAGTTTTCTGAATAGGTAAGGTAGGTTTGAACTCGTCTCGATTAGTTGGTCCGTCAATTGGCCCAATTACAATTTCATTGCCTCTTTTCGTATGTTTTTTAGCTTAATTTAGCTTGTTTTTCTTTCCCTTTCACTTGGCCTAGATTGAGCATTTGAGTGAATCCTGGTACTTGAAACCCACCTTCTTGTGGACAACACTCCAAGTACTCAATGGTAAGACCTTGCACTTGGAGTTATAAATATTAAAACTCGAATTCTTCCTATCAACATGGAAAGCCCAAAACCAATAACAAGCCTTTTGTAAACTCTCATCTGAAAGTCTCATATGTCTTTATGAGATCTGGGAGACATCGTGTAATGCTCCCACCCCTTGTTGTGTTACGAACGATTATTAAGAATGACTTCAAGAATGGATGACTTATGCAAAAATCACCACAAGCATCTTCAGCATGCTTTGTACTCACTCACATGTGACCTTAGAAAACTTCCTCTGAGGTAACCCACTATTCCATAACTAGCACGTTAGAAAGACTTGTGATGATTTGTGCGACAAAGTTATCAATCCTTGAAACCGTTTTTTGTAACTTTTCGTAGCCCAGCAAGGGGTCCCAATGTTACAAAGGGTGTTAGAGACAACATACAACTGCGTGTTATGCCAGTTGGTTAGAGAGCCCTGAGAATTACCTAGTGGGGGAGGTTCTTGGAAATGGACCGTAGCTCAAGATGACTAGTAAGTCGATTGGTTTGTGAGTCACAATGAGGACTTTGTGTTATTCAAGTACAGGTGAATGTAGCACCCTAAGTATTGTGAAAAAGTAAGGTTTAAAGTATTTGAAATGAGTAACTATATCGCCAAGGGGCGCCTTCCTTTTTAGGGATCCCACTCTTAAGGAACTCCATAGTTAAGCGTGATTGTTGCTAATTAGTCTTAGGATAGGTGACCTTCTAGAAGGCTTTCCTAGGTAGCGTGTGAATGAAGACACACCCGCTGGAAAGATCTCATGTTGATTTTTGGGCTGGTCATCGATCCGTGAAGTCATTATTAGTAACTGTCAGTAGCCCGTTAAGGGGTTAGAGCTTAAACAAGCGCTTTTATGATACCTTTTTTTTTTTAACCAAATGTTCACATATCATTATATTAGGGATAACCCCTTAAGAACCATCAACTAAGTAAGCCATGATAGGTCTAACCTTTCATAAATCAACTTAATGATGCATTTGTAAAGTACTACAACATGAAATAAGTCTGTAATTAATAGGATTGGTTGAGTTTGTACCTTAGGAATATAACAGGGATGGTAACATTCGCCTGCTTAAGAAGTTGACTTGTCTCATGCAAGACCCTCACAACCATACAAAAAGAGAATCCCATTGCCATCTGGTCTTGGGCTCTTGTCATAATTAGTGCTAAACAGTGCCTTCCTAACTTATTTTTGTAGATACTTTTAGCATGTCTGGTTTTTGACATTCCTCCCAATAGTTTCTGCACAAAATGACCTCAAAGTAGGGTTTATTATCACTATTATTACCCAAGAAAATTAAAAAAAGTTAGACTAATACAGCACCAATCTTCTTATGCTTATAGATTAAAAAACCTTGATTATTCTCCATATTACTCTAATAGTTCTATACTACTCATGATCTGGACTTGCATATAAATAACCAATGCTTTGCTTCCTTTTTTTTTTTTTTTAAAAACCAAGTTTCTTTGATTTATTCTTCAAAAATCTCTACCAGCTTTAGGAACAAAATTATAATGCTGTAGAGCTTCCTTCTTTAAGGGAAGAATTCAAAGGATTGGCATGGATGGCCTGCAGGATATTATGCAATTTTTTCTCAGTTGTTCCCCCTTGATATGTATAACCCTGCATATATTCAGCTTTTCAAGGGTTCATCTAAAAATTTAATTTTCAAACCAATCTGCAAATAGGACACATGAACTTCTTGATGCCATATTGTCACCTTGTCATGAAAACTAGGGTAAGGAGAAGCCCAGAAATCGAAGGACTTTATCGGTCGACTTCCAATTAAAATATGTTCGTACAAGTATAGTCATATGACAATAGTCAAATGCTCCCTTAAGCATAGTTTCATACACAATTAGAGAAAACAATTGTGTTCATACTAGCATTAACAGAACACTTTGTCCAGCTTAGAAAAACTCTCATATAGGTCCTGGTTTGTTAGTCCATGTGAAGGAGGGATCCTTACATCTCATTGCTTGTAACAACATTAATTAACCGAATCAATAAAGTCTTCAATTAAATTAACATGAACCTAATAATCACCTATCATCCCTTGTGGTCTTACAAGGCAACTAAAATCACCTTCTACAACCCAAGGATAAGTGATTTGATTGCCATGTTCACCTTCCTATAAAACCTTCCTTCTAGCTACATCATTCATTGCATAAACTATAGTGATAAAACATGTCCTATTTTTCTCGATCATAGCACAATTATGAATGAACTACCTATGCACCTTCAAAATGTCGCCTTTTAATTTTGACAAATCTCCGATAATCTAAGCTTTAATCCCCAACCGATTTGTAGCATTAGTTACCATAGAATAAGGAGGGAACATATTCTGCTTGATGACATTCTCCATACTTGTCACAGTTTTGGTTCTAATATGCCCAAAATGTCACATTTATTTTCTCTTAAGAAGCGTTTTATAAAATCCAATTTATTAGAGTCATTAAGCCCTTTAATATTCTAAAAGCCAAACTATCTGTGATCAACAAAAAGATTAGCCAAACTGTTTTAAAGCACAATAAGTGCAGTTGGAGTAATGTATTGACCCCCAATCCTTGTGCCCTATATAACCCATTTTATATCACATATTACAGAAAATTTTGCATTTGAATCATTTCAGATTTGGTAAAATAATTTTGGTATCCACAATTTTTAGAAAACATTTTTGGGACCTTGACGTTTGATGAGTTTTCAGACCTTAAATTGACTAAAATATCCTTTCCATTGATATTTTGAATTAATAATAATAATAATAATAATAATCATCATCATCATCATCATCATCATTATCATTATCATCATCATCATCCCACCTTACCATCTATCCTCCGTTAATGCAACCCCACATCTAACCCCTACGACACACCCTTGCCTGGCCACCACTATACGGCCGACTTGCTAGCCGCGCGCCGATAATCCACCATCGTTGTGATTCCCTGTTCATGGTTCAGGTATCTGAATCAAAATAGAGTTCAGTTTAAGTACCCAAATTTTTGGGTCACCAAAATTATGAACCAAAACCATTCGATTTTTCGGGTACCTGCTAACCCGATTTCTTTTTTATTATTTTTTTAAATGCCACTTTCTTATATCTTATGTATAGTATATTAGCTTTGAAGAGTAGTTTTCTTTAGACTTATCTTAAATATGTTGGATTTCAAATTTAAAATAAAATATTTTTATGCCAAATTTGTGCTCTCATGTAATTCAAGCAAATGGAAAATTGGGAGGGGGGGGACCATGGTAAGGGGACGAAAGCTTGGTAATACATAAAGTCGTCATTCATTCATTTTGCTCGCTAGAAATCATTTTATTAACAAGTACTTTTGGAAAAGCCCACCTTGCCATCTATACTCCTATCCCATGATCAAGCCGCACATCCTACGACACACCCATGTAGAGGTGGGTAATGGACTGGGTTGGGTTAGCCGTTAGGTTAGACGGGTCATAGTCTGTCCATTAACCATTTGTACTGGGCCGGATCTTTGATGCAAATAAATGGGTCAAATCTGCTCATAGGCAATCTGCTTTTGGCTTGTTTTAAAATGGAACAAACTTACACAAAAAAAAAAAAAATTGTGTATAATAATTATTGTTATGTATAAAACGTTGGTGATAAACTTAACTAATTGGAATATATAAAGTAGTATGTCAAGTAGGTTGAAAAGATAATGGGTTAATAAATTGGTCGTTAATGGGCCGACCTGGTCCGACCCATTAACATGCTTTAATGGGTCGACCTACAATTGACCCGGTCCATTATTGACTCGATCATTTATTGACCCTATTTTAAACGAGACGGCCTGCTTGACCCAATGTATACCCAGTCCATTGCCCACCGTTACACCCATGCTTGCCCGCCACTATAGGGCCGACTAGCTAGCCGGCGACAATGCACCATCACTGTTAGTCTGTGACTAGGGTGTTCATAGTTCAAGTGTCTAAATCAAAATAAATTTCGATTCGGGTATCCAAAATTTTGGGTCGCCAAAATTATGAACTGAAACTGTTCAATTTTTTGGGTACCTGCTAACCCGATTTCCTTGTTTACTTTTTGTTTTAAATTTCACTTTCTTATATCTTATGTATAATATATTAGTTATTGAGAGTAGGTTTCTTTAAACTTATTTAAAATATGTTGGATTTCAAATTTAAAATGAAATATTTTATGCCAAATTTATGTTTCTCAGGTATTTCAAACAAATGGGAAATTGGGGGGGGGGGGGGGCATGGGTGAGGGGAGGAAATCTTAGTAATCTAGAAAGTCGTCCTTCTTTTATTCTGCTTCCTAGATATTATTTTATTAAAGAATACTTTTGGATAAGTCAATATATATGAGATTAGTAAATATACCATTATTATACCATTATGTTTGATTTGTGTTTACATGAGAGAGGTAGAGAGGATTAGAGCAACAAAACAAAAGTAGTGAAATGTAGCGGGGGTGACGTTGGCTAAACTAAATAAGCAGGGATTTTCTTCTTTTTTTCAAACTTGAAAGTCTCCCCTCTTCCTTTCCATATGTTACTGTATTTTATTTTAAAAAAAAATTCATTGGATACTGGACTCCAAAAATAGTGAACCGTATTCGAAACGAAAGTTAAAAAAAAGTTATTAACTCGGCTACCCAAATCGAAAAACCTGAATATTACAGTACAGCTGCACAGGCACTCGAAAAATTGTGTCAATTCACGGGTTTTCAGTTCAGGTGTTCGGGTTCGGTTGATTTTGAGTACACCTAGCTGTGACGACCCCCAATCTAGTTGATTGACAAGCAAATCGTCTCAACAATGGCAATGCTCCTTGATTACGATGAAAACCCACAACTGTAACACAAGCACCACCACCACCACTAAAGCCAAACTTTGAAGAATTTCATGTCTTAGCCCCTCAAATCTACGAGGGTTTCTTCAATCTATGTTTAAATTCATCTCTATTTTGCTCGATTTCTTCGTCAAGGATTCTTTTGAGAATGAGATTGTGAATTTGGTGAAGAAGGTCATTGAGATGAAACGCATGGAAGAACTTGAGAAGTATCCGTGGTTTTATAATGGGGCTATAGGCTCAATGACAAGCATGGTAGGGGTAGCACTGTAGTTGACTTTGAGGTTTGATGGTAGGAGAAGATAGAGGCGAAAAGGGGGCCGTAGTGGTTATGGGCTGGGGCAAAGTGCCTCTAGGTCGCCACTGTTGACCCGATCCTTTGACTGTATAGGTGGCCACTTTAAGCCTGTAGTAGTGTAGAGGGAGGCCGTCATGGGGGAGCGTGGTTGAAGGGGTGGCTGTAGTGGTGTGTAGGTGCAGGCTGTACTGGGGCTGGATCTAGGGGAGGAGAGACAGGGAAAGTGGGATTTTTTTGGCTATTATTATTATTGGTGTCATTGTTATTGTCATTATTATTATTATTATTATTATTATTATTATTATTTATTGTTGTTGTTGCTGCTTTTGTTATTATTATTGTTATTTTTGTTATTGTTGCTACTACTACTATTATTATTATTATTATTATTATTATTATTATTATTATTATTACTACTACTACTACTACTACTAGTAGTTAAGATCCATGCGTTGTTCCAAAATTAACTTTTTAAATTATATGGTGGGTTTTGAATTGTAGATATTATAAAGAAATGGATATTTTCTTAATAGCATGCTATAACTATTCAATTTATATAATATTAAGGTGTATCAAGAATAACCGTTAATTGAAAGTGTTGACCTTTTACATTGCATGATGTATTTTTGTTAAAAATCTTCAATAAAGGAAATTATAACCATCCCCCAGGGGGCATTGGGCAACCAAAGACAGTGGTTTAATGAGTCATTGGGAGTCAACTATGCAAAGCTCAGGAATAGGAGCCTTTTTTCATTGAAAATATCACCACATTCCCCCTTTCCTAACCCCAAACCTTAACACAACAAATGATGTAATAATAATACATCAAATATACCCAAGCTCTCTTGAATAATTCCTTCAAGAAACCAAATTAATGACCCAACAACTACTATTGAAAAGAATAACAATGAACACTATAATTCATATGCATAAATGCATAAGATAAATACCTATAGGGAGAAAATACAAACATCCATAGCACCTATAATATGAAAATGCCATGAAAACAATAAGAATGAGTTTTGCCTATGATAATGAGATTTTTCCATTGCTCTTGAGTAACCCAACATATGCTCTAAAATTAATCCAACTTTTATATTTAATGAGTTCCTTTCCTTGAGGTTCATGATAGTAGGCGTGCATCACTTTCAATTGTTACTAGCCTACTTTCCATGCCCACCTTATACTTAATGGCAAAGCTTTTGCGAATATGCAAGTTCAGCTTCTACTCTAAAAGGTGGCGTGTTACTGCATTCCAACACCATAATCTCCCATGTATTGATCTCCTACCACCATAAAACATAGAGCAAAGCGTCTGCGGCTCTGGAAATTCGATTTCCACTTTGGAAATTCAACTTAGGCTCTAAAGGGTGGCTTTTTACTACATTCAAACACCATAATCTCCCATGTATAGTCTCCCAACACCATAAAATCCAAACCATAGGCTTAAACCAGACAATAAACATCTCAATTTAGTTTATCTAAACTTAGGGAGAATAGGGCAATTACCTTCTTAATTTGTTCACCTTCATGAACCATTGAACTTTAATATGATTAGCCTCTATTGCCAGGAGCTCTTATAGAAAACAATCGCTTTGCTAAATAAGTCCTCAGGTTGTACTTCCTTATATGGCAAAAGTTCTCTGATTGAGTTGACATCGTAAATCCTGCAAGTCAATGTAACAAATTTTCACATATTTCCTCTCCATTTTCCATCAATTCTCAAACATTCAAACAAAGTGCAGGAGGTAAAATTTTGCTAGCAAATCATATGGCACCACATGGAAAATAAAATAATCTTCCATTGGCAAATTAGGAGCTGCCATGTGTAAAATGGACTTCGGTGGACCTATTAAATTGAATTTAAACGAAATTAAATTCGGACCAATCAGAAATTATCGTGCGTCATTAATGATGTAATAAATAGTAGTTATTTATTTATTTAAAATAAAGAGATAATGCATAAACTACAGGCTTGAGCCTGAAACCCAACTCAAAAACCTAGCCTCGAGCCTATAAATAGGGGACGTCCCCCCTCATTCTTAGGGGCTTAACGTTCAACATCCTACAAGTTCCAAAACTCATATTACAAACAACCTGCGGCTACTAAGCAACAAGGATTAAGGTCAGATAGCTTAACATCGTTTGCAACCTCAAATTGTAGTCTACTTCAGATTTCTTCGTTCAGTTTATGTATCGATTTCGAGCAACCTCGCCCTCGTATTGATTAATTTAGTCAGCTACATTTAACATCCAGTATTTGTAGAATTCAAAGACTCAGACTGCAAGTAGCATCCAGCTACCAAGTGAGAAGTATTAAAAGATTCAAAACTTGCAAGCTTTAGAAACAGTAATCAACCATGTGCAGATCGAGATCCAAAACCATTTCAAAGCTTTCCAGCTGATTCTGCATCAATAAAGATTAAGCGGTCATGCCCTCAAATCAATTCAAGTCATTAGGAGATCGAATCAGAGAGCTATTTTATTATATTTAACTCAGATATTGTAACTACACATACTACATCAATACAAAATTAAATTCGTTTTTTCATTTCTCGTCTAATTTATTTTTGGCTCAAAATTTGTGTTTATAAATTTTTGGAATGCTTGGTGTGACATCTCTGCCTCTCATCTCTTTCTCCAAATAAACAAGTTCTACACTTCTTTGAAGAAGAAATGACTTCCAAGAATTTCATCCTTCAACCTTCAAAGAAAAAGACTATTGGATCGCATCTGGCAATTGAAGCACCAAGGTGATGACGATGAGCACGACCAAAGTTGCTGCCTCTATCACCTTAAAGCAACTAATCATGGCTCCAACTTTACAACTATGCAAAACTCAAAAATTTACTCTGACGTGTCGGCTGTTGGGGTCAATTAAATTGCTTGTTTCCCTAATTTGATGCTAAATTCTCTTACTGTCCTCAATATGAGGAAGGCTTTACCTCATGGAATGAATGAATTCCAAACCTACATCAATCATGTCTTTCAACCTTTCGGTTTAGAGGATAATAGCTATGATGGTAGTGATTCCTCGCCAACATCTCCAAGGGATTTGCATTGCTCCCAATCAGAACTGAATCTTCCAACACTATCATCATGCTAGTCATGGTGACAGAGGCTGTCAACTTAGAGAACAACTGGCAGACATGAACGCCAAGCTCGATACTCTCAAAGAAAAGCGTAGAAAACGGCGCTCAAATTAAGCGTCAAAACAAGCAAATTACAGAGCTGGTGAAGAAGATGGAAAAGAAATCCTCTGAAACTTCCAACAAAGGTTTAGAGATGCTGAAGATTCTGACAAAGAGTCCAATCACAGCGAAGAATTTTTAACAAATTTTTACCTCCTACAGATGCCCCATTTGAGAGTGAGACGCACACATGAATTTTGAGTGTTTCAAGCAGTTGAGTCTCGAAAACTTGTAAGATGATGATGATCGGAGTTTTTTTTTTTTTTTTTGGGCTTCCTCTTTTTTTTTTTTTTTTTTTTTGAGCCCGCTTTGGTAACATGTAGCCTCAACTTTTTTTTTTGACCCCAAATTTTCTAGATTGGACTTAATTAGGTTGACTCCAATCTGCTCAAGTGAATGGTTGTTCACCTTGTTGAATCCAATTTTGGTGGCCCTAGATACAAATGGAAACAACTTGGTCTTTCATTCCTCTATTTTGGATTTTCAAAATTTAAAAAAAATAATGCTTGCAATTAACTGATGGAGTTACCAGGCTCAATGAAGCATTGAACACCCCCTTCAATTTGTGATAATCACGCATGTGATTTGTGATAAAATATTATCAATGACTTTAAGAGATAAATTTTAACAGTATTTGAGTTATAATTGAAGGTGGGTAGGTCACCAAAAAAGGTTGTCTTTATATTGTTTATCACTCATCTCCTACCTTCGTTCATTATGCTTTGCAGTTTTGTTGAGCCAATTTCTTTTTGATCCTGTAATGGAAGCCTTCGATGGGAGCAAATTTTCCAAGACTTTGTTTCTTCTTCACAATTTCATCATTCTCCTTTCTTTGATTCAATTCAATTTTTTTAACATTTCTATCCCCCCTAGATTTTCTTGGACAACTAAAAAGTTTTATACCTATGAGGCCCCCAAAAAACAGGGTCCTTGCCATTGGTGGTCTAATCCTATAGCCTGTTAATGGCGACCTTCTTCTCTGCTGATGTTACCAGCAACAGCGGTGTTTGCACTAAACAGGTTGCAGTGGTTTTTTAAGGGTTTGGTAAAAATGGGACGAGAGGGGATTCTGCAATTTTGCTCTTTTTTTTTTTAATTTATAGGGCTTTCTTTTCCTTGCATGGCCATGGCCATCTTCAATGGCAAATTATTATGTACACCCGTGAGCACGTGCTCCTATATTTATTTTACATATATTTTTTTGAGGTGTATTTGTCATATATTTTATATTTTAATATATAATTGCTTATGTGTTATATAAGAGTACATACACTCAGGTGTATGATATAGGTTTTGATCTTCAATGAAAGCAGCCATAACCATCTTTAGTGGAAGCAACACCACCGACTTTCTCAACAAAATTATGTCCAGGTGTTGATGAGATCTTGCCAACACCTCATCATAATTTGCACAAGTTTTTGTCTTTTGTGGGGAGGACTGTACACTGCACAATTCATTCCTTAGCAACTTCTCCCATTTTTCTTTTTTTTTTTGAAACTTTTTCCCATTTTCTTTTCAACCCCCTTTTTTTGAAAGACTCTCTTTGCCTTTCTGTCCAATTGTGTAGAGATTAGTTGAAAGGCTTAATTAACCCAACTTCTGATCGACCTTTTAATTTCTTTTTTAACGACTCTCTTTTTTGGAACTTAAATTAATGTTTCCTTTTTTTTTTCAAGAAATCATTGAATCGACTACTTCCCCAATTAGATCGCGAAATGAGACCGACTTTTAAGATAAAGAATCATTTCTCCCCGTAGATTCAATTCTTCGCAGGAGATTCTCTCACTCAATCTTTTCGGTGCCGATTTGGCTTTCTTCTTCGAGCCGATACTTCTCCAATTAGATTGCGAAGTAAGGTCAACATTTAAGATGAAGAATCGTTTCTCCCTGTAGATTCGATTTTTCGAATGAGACTCCCTTCCTTAATCTAGTTGGGATCAACTTAGATTTCTTCCTTCGATCCGCGACTTCTTCTATTAGATTTGCAAAGGCATGGCTTCTCCACTTAGATAGTGAAAGCATAACTCCTCCAGTCAAATAATGATATTAGTTCTCTTATTAGAGAGCGAAGCCATTCAGACAAGAAGGTGTAACCCCTCCAATTAAATGGTTAAGGCATGACTTCTCCAATCAGAAAGCAAAGGTTTGACTCCTCTGATCAGACAATAAATGCTTGACTCCTATGATCAGATAGCAAAGACATTCATACTCATCTGATAAGACAGCAAAGGCTATACTTTTTCTACCATACAACAAAGGCGACTCTCCCAATCAGAAAGCGAAGGCTTCGCTTATCCGATCAGACAGAGGAAGCGTGACTTGTCCAATCAGACAGGAAAGGTGACTTATCCAATTAGACAGTGTAGACTTGACCCCTACAATCAGATAGATGCTTAACTCCTCCGGTTAAACAACAAAGGGATGGCCCTTCTGATCAGACACAGGAGGCGTGACTCATCCAATCAGACAGCAAAGGTGACTCATCCAATCAGGCAGTGCAGACTTGACTCCTTCGATTAGATAGAGGCATGAATCATCCAATCAAATAGCAAATGTGACTCCTTCAATGAAATAGTGCAGACTTGACTTCTTCAATCATATAGAGGCATGACTCCTCCGGTCAAACAGAAAAGACATGGCCCTTATGATCAGATAACAAAGGTTTGACCCCTCTGATTAGACAGCAAAGGCGTGAACCTTCCAATTAGACACCTAAGGCTTGACTTTGCGGCTGCTTCAATCATATAGCAAAGTGAGGTCAACCTTCAAGGCAAGGAACCAACTAGAAATAGGAGGTTGCCGACTTGAAGGAAGATGCCCACGTTGCCTGTGTCCAACTTGAAGGAAGGTGCTACCAATTTGAAGAAAGACACTGATATCGCTAATGCAAAGGAGGATGCGATATTGTTGTTGGCCCCAACTTGAAGGGTTTCTAAGAGTTTTCAAGAATTTGGTGACAATTTAAAGCTTGATTACATGATTTGAAAATGTGCTTAGTGGCTTACAGGTCGACACCTTTCATAAAATGACTTGATAGTCATTTACTTTAATGACTGTGAGTCTTGAGCTTGATGACTTAGGAGTCTATTTAGTGGCTTAAGAGTCAGTAATTTTGTTGACTTAAGAGTCGTAAACTTTGAAGACTTAAGACTCTTCAAGTTTGACAACTTGGAGCTTAGAACTTTCTTGATTTTGGAGCTCAGAACTTTGACGATTTAGAAGTCTTTTAATTTTGATGTCTTAAGAGGCTTGAACTTTGATGACTTGAGAGTCTAATTAGTGACTTTGAAGTCAATAATTTCATTGACTTAGTGGTGTTGAAAGATCGACTTGGAAGTCCATGAGATTTGGTGACTTGGGAGTCTCCTAGGATTGTCTTACTAGTCCAAGAGTTTTATAACATGGGAGTCTTTGAGATTTGATGACAGAACGTAACTGACTTGATAGTCTCTTACTTTGGTGACTTAGGAATCTGAAGCTTTGACAAATTGGCAGTCTACGATTTTTTTTTTTTGGGTGACTTGAAGGTGTTGGTTCAATGTCTTGAGAGTTTTTGAATGCAACTTGGAGGTCTTACTTTGACAACCTAGCTATTCATGATGATCACTTAGAAGTCTATGATTTTAATGACTTGAGAGTCTTTCACTTCTATGACTTTAGGAATTTGCAATAGTGACTTGGAAGTCTGCCTCTTAAATACTAATTTTAGGCATACTTTTGCTAAAGCCTTTTTAATATGATTACATGATTAATCAGATTCATTAGTATTTTCGTCATCTAATATGATTTTTCCTTCCTTCGCAAGTTGCAAGATTTGTTCGTTGGATGCCCTGTATTTCTATATCGGAGGACTGATGATCCTGTAATACTTGCAGTATTTGGGATCATTAGTTCTTCGAATTTCTTTGGGAGGCTTGGCTCTAGTAGCTCTATAAGCCTCTTCTCAAGAAGTTTGTTTAGCATTTCTGGCGCATTAGACTCAGAATAAGGGCATTTCTTCTCTTTAAAGCCTTTAGGAATAGAGCTTTCATTTCTTGATGATGTCATTGATTCCTCATGATTGAGTCGTCTTCCATAATAGGCAATTGTAAGCTCCATGCCATGAGCCCGTGTTGCCAATTCTTGGAATGTTTTGTGCTTGTTGACTTACAAAGCATAAAGTATATTCCAATCCATCCCTTGGGGAATATATCTCTGTTGCAGAAAAAGTTTTAATATTTATAAACCCCAAGTGCAAGGTGTATCGTTGAGTACTTGGGGTGTCGTCCGCAGGGAATTATGTTTTCAACTACCAGAGCTAACTAAAGCGTTTCAAGTTAGGCAGGATCGAAGGGTGAAAAGGGGGAACTAAACTACGTTATAAACACAGAAACAAACGACTTGGAGGTGTGATTTTACCAATGGATAAACTAACTAACCAAGATGAGTCCTAACCTACCCAAACCACACTACGAACTAGAGATGGTCGGTTACATCATCAAAGACCACCCAAGCCCTCTTTCAAGGGTCATGAGCTAGTCTAACTCGCGTAACCACCTACTTTCGTGGGGTTAGTCGAATTAGACCACAAAACTAGCAACCCCAGACCTAGCTCGATTCGGATACTACTTTCGTGTCCTGAACTCGGCCATTCCCTCTCCCACACTAGCCAATTGACCTCACCTCTCAGCATAAGTCAATCGCCCAAAAATATGGATGAAAACTCTCTCAGGCATTTCATCGAACACTTGGCGGGCGTGAAGGAAAACTCTAAGTTCTAGGCATAGATTGGGTATGGTTAGGCCAATTACAAGATTAATTAGCCATCCAGAGGCTAATCACAATCCAAGCCAACACAATCTACCAACTAAACATCAAAAACGAATGAAAACCTAAACTAACAAATAAGGACATGAACATGAAGAACGAAACAAAGGCAATGAAATAAAACGAATCTAAACAGCTAAATAACATGAATTAACGACAAAAACTAAAAATATAAACCAAACAAAGCAATTACAAGAATTAAAACAACAAAATATAAATAAGAACAACGATGAAATAAAAAGAGAAAGAAGAGGGAAACTTATGCTTGAATTGATTGTAGAATTTGAAATCCATAAGCTTGAATTCCAAAATACCAACTACAACCCTAATCTAATCCTCCTATTGGGGTTTTTATTGGATAAATCTAACCTAAACTAACCTAGAAAAGTAGAAGAGAGAGCCCCCGAACAACGTCGAGAAAAGAGGATTAAATAGAAGACAAGGCGGGCCGCGAAGAACCGAAGGAAACAAAGGGGGGGCACGACCGTGCCTATGTGGCACGGCTGCACCGTGCCATGTGGCACGGCCGTGCCACGTGGCACGGGGTGGACGTGCCACCTTGCTGGCCGGCTGCCCCGGCTGGCTCCCGTTTTTCCGCCTTTTCGCCTGTTTTGATCCTTTTCTGCCCTTTTTCGCGACATTTGCTTGATTTGGAGTTATTTCCTACAAAACATAAATAAAACAAGGTAAAATCCTATAAAATAAAGTTATTATACGAGTAAAAGTTGGGTGAAAGAAGCACGTAAAATGGGTAAATTTACCGTTCAACACACCCCCACACCTATCTTTTGCTTGTCCTCGAGCAAAATAAAAGAAAAACTAAAGTAAACAACTAACTCACTTTCGTAGGAATCACGGTTGCATTTAGCATATGCAACAAGCCCTTAAACCCCTTGGTTACCCCAAGTGGACAAGTAAGGTCTCGTAAGGGTTTGCATAAGATATACCCACAAAATCTCAAAAAGGAAAAACAAAGAAAAGAGAAACAAAAATCGAAAAATAAAAGTAGCAAAACACAATATATACATGGGGATAAACTGTACATAATCGAATCAACCAAAACCACCTAATAGCTCAAATATCAGTCTGTACACAGGCATTATATGCATTTCAGGACACATCATCCCAAAGAGTGGCATCCAGACATTAGCTTTTCACCCCACGACGCATGAGGACATTGAATCCATCCTAGTGCCTAGTGTGCAAGTGTATCATCACCCTGAAACTAAGCCTACCAAAACCAAACTCAATCCCACGCAATTGACACAAGCTACCTTTTTGATTGGCTAGCATAGAAAGCAGGTTTCCCCAGTAGCAGTATTGCCTCAAGGGGTAACACCCAGTAGCGCATGCCTCAAAGGGGTACTTGTCATTTCCAACTCTTTTCTTCCCCACTTTCTTTTCTTTCCATTATTATTTTTTTCAATACAAACTCATGTTACGCCTCAAAGGGATACACCCAGTAGCGCTTGAATTTGTTTATTTTTACTTTTGTTTTGGAAAAAGAAAGGGGGGTGCCAGCACATATAAAGGGAACCGTGCAGTAGACAATGGGAGAGTCGATCGTGGAAGACTAAGAATTCAGGATGATGACAATACATGAATTCAGGACTGGATTGCAAAATTACGATGGACTGTTGGGGTTAGAACTGAGGTCTAAAACGACAGACTTGGGATGAACATCTATCATGCACATTATACTTATATACGAGCTAATAGTCAAGGTATCAGGGATCAAGGTTGATCAAAATAGTACAAAACTCCCCTAAATGCAAAAAGAAAAGAAAAATTTGTACAAAAAGGAGAAAAAAAATGAAAAAGTTATACAAAAATGAAAAATTTTCACAAAAAAAAATAAAAAGAAAAGGGGAGATGACCCCACCCCCACACCTAAATCTCACAATGTCCTCATTGGGAGCCGTGAGTCATCACCAACACACAAAAATAAAGAAAGACAAAATCAAACACAAGAAAAACAAAAATCGACAAAAATATAAACAAGCTAAAACACTCTCCCAAAAAATACAATTCTCACCCAAAACAACAACACGATCACACATAAATACAAACTAACACCACCAAAAATAAATGTAGACCAATCCAATAACACCATCAATCACAACACAATAAAAATCTACAAAGACACAAAAATGGTGATCATAGCCAATAACGGCTCAATAACATCCAAATTTCACCACAAGATGATCACCAACTAAAAACACAATCCTAATATTCACAACTAAACAAAAACAAAAAGGGAAGAAAAGAAAAATAAAAAGAAGGGGGGAAGAGAAGAGTGAGAACGAATATACCAGGTCGGGTACGGAATGTACCCAAACTGCACCTCGCTAGGACGAGGTTGGGGAAGCGCGAGGAGCATCAGCCACTCCTCGGCGGCGTTCAGGACGCGCATCGCCAATTCAGATGCCGTCAACGCTCGCAGAAGTTTATCAAACACCTGAGCCTGCAACTCAGATGAGTGTAAGTAGGAGCACTTAAACAGGAATGCAGAAATAATAGTAAGTGCTCTCTTAAATTTATCAAATGCCTTAGAAAAATCAGTAGAATGATTGAATTCAATAGGAAAGATGATTTTTCCAGGCATGTCCTCTAGGTATAGACTATAAGGGTCAAGGGAGGGGTGCCCTCTAAAGGCACCTAAGGACTCCATACAGTCTATCTCATTCCCCTCAAGCATATCATGACATGCAACGAGTGATAAATTATGGTACTCATGGGAAGAGGAGGGTAGTGAACATGAAGAAGCATGAGAAATATCAAGGGGGTTGAGGGATACATGGTCAGTAAAATCAGGACTAGATGAAACTACAGCCACAGCATCCACACAGGACTCCCCCTCGAGAATTTTGTCAAGATCCTGCACCTCACTACAAGTACCGTCTGAATCAAGACAGAAATCATCCCCATCGACCCTAGCACCAACACAAGATGTCGCACCTACCCCGAACTCCGTCGACTGAGCTAAAGGGAAAGGTGGATCAGGATAGGTCAAAGTGTTGTCCTTAAATGTGCTAGGTAGGGATGGAGCAACAAGAGGCAGAGTAGGTAAGGGAGGGTCGAGCACATCCTCTAGTCCGGACTCTAGAGGAGGAAAAGACGCACCATCATCACACAGATTGACATCAAGTCTAGGAGCACTAGAACTAGGGTCAATCTTGGGTGATAGGTCATACTCCCTCGATTTATTAACAAACTCAGCAAACTCAACTTGTTGCTTGTTCATGACCTCTATCATACTAGAAATTCTAGCAAAACCATCAGCAGAAATACGATAGGGACAAGAAACACTATCATGGTCAGAACGATGGCAGATCTCACATGCAAGAGGGGTATAATTAGGAATGCAGGGGGATGGGATGGATGAAGTAAATTGACTAGTCTCAAATTCATAAGTATCCCTAGCCAACCACTCAAGTAATTCTCAAACTTCATCAACGTTTCGAGCACAGAAATCCCAATGCTCCAAAAGAGCACGGGTCTCACAAGTCACACCCTCATAGACCATGTTCAAAATTTCCCACTTCTCGAAGCAATAACCATAATGAGCAAGAAAAGCATGTAATCTATCATAGTATTGCCAAAACAATTCATGCTCATGTTGAGGGAAGTGGAAAGGAGACATATTTTCTTTTTTTTTTTTTGAAATTTTTGATTTTTTGATTTTTTTTTTGGATTTTCTAAAGGCCTAGTCTCGAATGCTGAAGTAAACCCCAATATTGAAAAACGCCAATTCCCCGGCAACGGCGCCAAAAACTTGTTGCAAGAAAAACAGAGTTTTAATATTTATAAAACCCAAGTGCAAGGTGTATCGTTGAGTACTTGGGGTGTCGTCCGCAGGGAATTGTGTTTCCAACTACTAGAGCTAACTAAAGCGTCTCAAGTTAGGCAGGATCGAAGGGTGAAAAGGGGGAACTAAACTACGTTATAAACACAGAAACAAACGACTTGGAGTTGTGATTTTACCAATGGATAAACTAACTAACAAAGATGAGTCCTAACCTACCCAAACCACACTACGAACTAGAGATGGTCGGTTGCATCATCAAAGACCACCCAAGCCCTCCTTCAAGGGTCATGAGCTAGTCTAACTCGCGTAACCACCTACTTTCGTGGGGTTAGTCGAATTAGACCACAAAACTAGCAACCCCCGACCTAGCTCGATTCGGATACTACTTTCGTGTCCCGAACTCGGCCATTCCCTCTCCCACACTAGCCAATTGACTTCACCTCTCAGCATAAGTCAATCGCCCAAAAATATGGATGAAAACCCTCTCAGGCATTTCATCGAACACTTGGCGGGCGTGAAGGAAAAATCTAGGTTCTAGGCATAGATTGGGTATGGTTAGGCCAATTACAAGATTAATTAGCCATCCAGAGGCTAATCACAATCCAAACCAACATAATCTACCAACTAAATATCAAAAACGAATGAAAACCTAAACTAACAAATAAGAACATGAACATGAAGAACGAAACAAAGGCAATGAAATAAAACGAATCTAAACAGCTAAATAACATGAATCAACGACAAAAACTAAACATATAAACCAAACAAAGCAATTACAAGAATTAAAACAACAAAATATAAATAAGAACAACGATGAAATAAAAAGAGAAAGAAGAGGGAAACTTATGCTTGAATTGATTGAAGAACTTGAAATCCACAAGCTTGAATCCCAAAATACCAACAACTAAAAAACCTAATCTCATCCCTTCAAAGGGGTTTTTATTGGTAAAAAAAAAAACCTAAACTAAACTACCCTAAGGAAGTCGAAGAAGAAGTCCCGAACAAGGTCGAGAAAAGAGGATTAAATAGAAGACAAGGCGGGCCGCGAATAACCGAAGGAAACCAGGGGAGGCACGACCGTGCCTAGGTGGCACGGCTGCACCGTGCCATGTGGCACGGCCGTGCCACGTGGCACGGGGTGGCCGTGCCACCTTGCTGGCTGGCTGCCCCGGCTGGCTCCCGTTTTTCCGCCTTTTCGCCTGTTTTGATCCTTTTCTGCCCTTTTTCGCGACATTTGCTTGATTTGGAGTTATTTCCTACAAAACATAAATAAAACAAGGTAAAATCCTATAAAATAAAGTTATTATACGAGTAAAAGGTGGGTGAAAGAAGCACGTAAAATGGGTAAATTTACCGTTCAACAATCTCAACAGTCAAAGATTCAGATAAATGGTCTTTACACTTTAGAGAGAGAGAGCGTGCCAATGGTTAATGTAATCAACGACTAGCTCATTATCTCGTTGTCTTGTGTTAGTTAACTCTGTTATACTAACTACGCGGCATGTGCTACAGAAGCGATTGAAGAACTCAGTTTGCATTTGCCCCCAGCTATCAATGGATTCAGAGGCTAGGTTTATCTACGAGTCATATGCAATTCCTTTACGGGATCGCACAAACTATTTCATCAATCAGTCTCCTTTAGTGCTGGCGTCACTGCAGGTTTCAATGAAGTGAGCAATGTGTTGTTTGGGGTTACCCTTGCCGTCAAATTGTTGGAACTTAGGTAATTGATAGCCATGAGGCATACGAACTACATCGATCCTCTTTGCATAAGGTTTCTTATACAAGTGAGTTTTATGAAAATCCCCTCCCAGATAAGCCTTCACTGCATCAACTATCCAGTTTTGAAGATGCTCAATAGACATCGAGCCTGAAGAGGGATCCTTCTTTACCCTGCACTCATCGTCAGATTCTTCAATATGATTGGACTCGTTATCAGAATCTCAGCATCGAAACCTTCGTTGGAAGCTTCAGAGGATTTCTTTTCCATCTTCTTTATCAGCTAGCAATATGCTCGTTTTGACGCTTAATTTGGGCATTTTTTTCTACACTTTCCTTTGAGAGTGGACGAGTTTGGTCTTTATGTCTGTTAGTTGTTCCTTAAAGTTGACAGTTTTTATCACATGACTGGCATGACAAAAGTATTGGAAGACTTAGTTTCTAATTGGTAGAAATGCAAATCCTTTGGAGACATTGGTGAAGAATCACTACCATCATAGTTGCCATACACTACACCAAAAGGTTGAAAGGCAGGATTGATGTAGATTTGGAATTCATTCATTCCACGAGGTAAACCCTTCCTCATATTGAACGCGATAAGAGAATTTAGCTTCAAATTAGGGAGACAAGCAATTTGATTGACCAAATCAACAGGCAAGTTAGAGCCTAATTTTTGAGTTTTGTGCAACAGTAAATTAGAGCCATGATTTGTTGCTTTAAGGTGATGGAGGCAGCAACTTTGATCATGCTACTAATCATCACCTCGGTGCTTCGATTGCCATATGCAATACTAGCCTTTGTGGATCCTTCATATGCAGAGCCAATAGTCTTTTTCTTTGAAGGTTTGAGGATGACTTCTTGGGGGTCATATCTTCTTCAAAGTAAGTGTACAACTTATCTATTTGGAGAAAGAGATGAGAGGCAAAGATGTTCCACTGAGCATGAAAAAAATTTATAAATACAAATTTCGTGCCTAAAATAAATTAGATAAGGAATTAAAAAACAAATTTAATTTTGCATTGATGTAGTATGTGTAGGTACAATCTCTGAATAAATATAATGAAATAGTACTTTGATTCGATCTCTCAACGACTTGAATTGACTCGAGGGTGTGACCGCTTGATCTCAATTGATGCAGAATCAGCTGAAGAACTCTGAAATGGTTCTTGATCTCGATCTACAAATAATTGATTGCTGTTTCTGACGCTTGTAAGTTTTGATCCATCTCATTTGGTAGTTGGATGCTGCTCGCAGCCTGAGCCTTTGAGTTCTATAAATGTTGGATGTCGAATATAGTTAGCCAAATTAATCAATACGAGGACGAGGTTACTTGATCTTGATCGATGAACAAAATGAAGAACTCTAAAGTAGAGTTTAATTTGAGGTTGCAGAAGACGTTGAGCTAACTGACCTTGATCCTCGTCGATTGGTAGCCGGAGGTTGTTCATAATCTGAGCTCTGCAGTTTATAAGATGCTGAATGTTGAACCCCTGAGAATTGGGGGAGGGGAAAAGGTCCCCTATTTATAGGCTCCCAGGCTAGGGTTTTAAGTTGGGCTTTGGGCTGAAACCTATACTTTAGGCATTATCTCTTTATTTTAAATAAAGAAATAATTACTATTTATTGCATCACTAATGACGCATCATAATTTCTGATTGGTTAGAATTTAATTTCATTTAAATTCTATTTAATGGGTCCACCAAAGTCCATTTTACATGTGGCAACTCTTAATTTGACAAGGAAAGTTATTTTATTTTACACGTGGTGTCATATGATTTGTTAGTAAATTTTTAGCTCCTATAAAGAGCTTTAACTATATTACAATAACAAAATTTGAAAATCCAATGAAACTCACTCTAAGAAGTAGGTTAGTGACCAACAAAAAGATCCATACATTTTATGATTGAAATCCCTCGAAATTAAGTCGCAGCTGACAAAGCATGCCAAAAAAAAAGCCAAATATAATATTTGAAGAGACATAAACACCCAAAGATAGATGTGAGCCCAATTTACCAATGGCTGAAGCCAAAGAGAGATACAACCGTCATTTTCCTTCTCTTAATAGTAAGGCTCTATTCTTTTCGTGGATCAATTGTAATTTACCAACCTCAACTCACTTTAACCTACTTCAACTTATTTTAACTTACTTCAATCCACTTAAAAAAAAATACCAACTTCAACTCACTTCAACCTACCACAATCTAACTAAACCCATTTCAACCAATTTCAACCCATCCCCTTCATAATTTTAATAATTTGTAAAGTATCATATGAGATTTAATCATTCTTGCACCAAAAAGTTCACTATACTACTTTTTTATAAATTATTGTACTTTGGAATTGTTTAATTTTTGTATTTTTATATTTTTGTATTTTTGAATCTTTTTAGTTTTTTATTTTTTAATTTTTAAATTTTAAATTTTAAATTTTAAATTTTTTCTATTAAATTTTTTTATTTTTTATTTTTTATTTTTTATTTTTTATTAATTTTAATTTTAATTTTAATTTTTTAAATTTCATTGTTAATTTTTTGTATTTAATTTTTATTTTTTAATTTTTAAATTTTTGAATTTTTGAATTTTGAATTTTTGAATTTTGAATTTTGAATTTTGAATTTTGAATTTTTTATATTTCAATTTTATTTTTTTATTTTTTATTTTTGTATTTTTGTATTTTTAAATTTTTTGTATTTATTTTTAAATTTTTTATGTTTTTAGTTTTATTCCAAACAAAAGCTACAGAAAATTTCAAAAAAATAAAAAATAAAAAATAAAAAATAAGAAATAAGAAATAAGAAATAAGAAATAAGAAATATAAAATATAAAATAAAAAATATAAAATAAAAAAAGTAAAAATATAAAATAAAAAATAAAAAATATAAAATAAAAAATATAAAAGAATAAACAAAAATTCCACAAAATTTTGATAACTTCATAAATTATCACATATTAATTACATTCTCATTATTTTAACCCGCTTCAACTCATCACATAAAAAATATATCAACTTCAACCTACATCAACCCACTTCAACTTACTTCAACCTAGGGATGACAAAAAGTTGGGGAATACCCGTTTCCGCCGGGGCCCTGTCCGAAGTGGGGAAAAATTCCCGTCCCCAAAGGGGACGGGGACGGGGACGGGGAGGAAAATTAATCCCCGCTCAGGGATGGGGACAGGGACCGGATTTGGAACTCATGCCGTGAAGAGTTTAGAAGTTAAGGAAAAAATAGTGGGTAAAAATTCCCGTTGGGGCCCCGACGGGATTAAATCCCCGCCGGAGATGGGGACGGGGGGAATTTTTTCTCCGCAGCGGAAACGGGGTGGAGACGGGGAGCAGGGATTCCAGTGGGGACGGGGACGGGGAATATACTCCCCGTCCCCAACCCGCCCCGTTGCCATTCCTACTTCAACCTATTTCAATCCACCTCAAAAAAAAAAAAAATCAACTTCAACCCATCTCAACCTACTTTACCCTTTTACCCACCCAATTTACCAACGAAAAGAACAAACCTTAAGTCTCAACTTCAAAACCATGTATATAAAATAAAATGTAGGATAAACAAATGAGAAAGAGGGGCCCCAAACCACTTCACACATTGAAATCTAGTTGAAGATATATTATGACAAAGCAAGTTTTCAAAATTAGCTATGCAAATATATTACGATGAAACATATTTTACTTTACTAACAACATATATTATGCACATCGAATAATATGCCTTTGACTAAATATGAAAAAGTGACCGTAAAATGGATGGAAAGAGGCACTCATTTCAATGCCAAGATCATAGCACACCAAAAGCCATTGGGTATGTAGACATAGACGATTAGTAATAGTCAAGATCGTTCTCATGATTTTTGAGTGATTCTCAATGATATCCAACAAATAGCCAAATTATGCATCATGAGCAACTTAAATAGCCCCTTTCCAAGCCAAGAGTTATGTTCCTAGCCAAAATCCCATGCATGGAAGCGCCAACCTCCAAGTACCAATTTCAAGGCAAGGAACTGATATTATAGTATATCACAGGCTCAAATGGGCATTGAAGTAACTTTAAGAAAATTTAATCTAGCCGCTAAAAATGCATTTCCTTATAGTGTAGTTCGTCAAGCTCCAGTCATTTCAATCATTCATCTTTTTTCTATTTCAAAAATAAGGAGAAGGATAGAGAAATAGAAGGAGATGGAAATTAGAAAAACCCAACATCTAATATTACCACCTTGCATAGATAAGGGAATTAAAAAAAGTTTAGTTTTTTTTTTTTTTTCTGTGGGGTATGGGTTTAGGGGGTTTAATTACAAACCCTTACAAAGGAGAACATCAAAGGGGGCATTGAGCTACCTATATATCCATCAGCAGAACCTCGACCACTCTGCTATTGCCACTACAGCTCACCTACCATCGCCATTTAGAGCATATGCAATGGTGATTCAGAATTTTGAATCACAAGTGGCAGACCACATCTTCCACTTCATCCCACAAGTCAACTTTTTTTCTCTTTTCTACATCCCGTGGATCACCAACTTGGATCACCAAATAAAATAATATTTTATGGACCCTACCACTAACATATTATTAGGTTTTAGACTTTTATGGGCTTAGTTGGCAAACAAAAAAAAAAGAAAAAATGTGTGGGGGGCAGATCATGGCCGTGAGCTAGACTGTGGGGTGAGCCAAGCGGATCACTAATGTATAGTATTTTTTGAACCGTAAGCCAAATTTTCGGCTCGCGAGTCTTGCATTGCAGGTACTCTTAATTGCTCCTAGACATTGAATCCGCGTCCAAAAAAACAAAAGTTTCAAAATAGAGTTACGCCAAAAAGAAATGAATGCCATATTAACAACATTGATTAGTAAAAAGGAAATTACAAATCCATAATTAAAATCATAGAGCAAGGAAGTTAGGCTAGGGAATTAAGAAAAATCATCTTAATTAACATAAATTTGGCACTAAAGAACCACTAAAGCTAACAAAGGTACAGGCACACAGAGAGAGGGCAAATTAAAGTAAAATAGAATATGAATTGGAACCCAAAAAAAGGATTAATAGCATTTAAACCTCCTTCCCTCTCCCTGCAACACACCCCCCCAAAAAAAAGGAAAAAGAAAAAATTCTTACTGATTTGAGAAGGCAGTGACTTAATGGCGGCAGAAAATCAATTCAGCGGTCGTCTTACCGTTAGTAATCTAAAAACACTAGGAAATTAACAAAAACTATAAATAATTCAACAAAAAAGAAATGAAGGTTGAATAGCACCCCAATCCCCCAGAGGAGAAGTAAACAATAGAAATGCGAAGAACCCAACAATGATAAAACACAAAATGGAAAGACAGAAAGCTAGTGTGGATGGGAGACCTGGGATTTTAGGCATGTGGCCATGGGGGAGGGGAGTGGAGGATGAGGACTTCAGACATAAAGGAAAGAGAGATAAGGAAAGGAGAGACAAGGCAGACAAAGGAAAGAGATAGGGGCAGACGAGCCTAGTCGACGTAAATGGAACTGTCAAAAGTTTCCAGGCTAGAAAGAGATTCATAGGCCGGTGATTACGGGAAAGTTATCACAGAATTTTTCTTTAAATCTTATGATTTGAAGGATCGTGATGCAATGTTCGATGAAAATCAACAGCCGTGACTCAACCAATCCCCTAAAGAACCAGCTGAGTCAATTATAGATATATTATTATTATCATTATTATCATCATCATCATCATCATTACTATTATTAATTTAAAAATCTTTTATAAAGATATCTGAGTCAATTCATGGCCTAAAAATTCATATTTACAATTCCTAAGGTCTCGAACATTGCATGCTTTTTGAGAATTGTGTGTTCCAAAAATCATTTCATCACACCTCAACATTATTATCAACAGCTAGACCTGAACTTGTGCCCCTTCCACCACTGGCTCATGGTTAGTATTATCCTCAAATACTTGCCTATCCCTGGCTCTCTTTCTCCTCAATTTCATCCTACCATGTTTTCACCAATCCTTAATGCAATGAACAAATATATTACAATGCCTGCACTGAAGAGGCTTCCGTTTAAAATTTACCTTCTGCATAACACATTAGATCTGTCATCCATAAAGGTCTAATAACCGTATCAATTAGAACCTTGACATATTTAGTTTTTGACTTATCTAGTGTACCTTGATTAGTAGCTGAAGACTTGTCCATCAAATTAGCAATCTTACTAAGTTGTCTCCACCGCAAAATTTTAAAATCTGCCTAGGAAATATTCTAAACAAGAATAATGACTACTTTTAACTTGATTCATTCTTATCCACATTCGGCAGGTCTCACATACAATTAGGACCATTAGTGACCACTATATAAGAACAAGACAGAAGTTCTAGCCATTAGAAAATCACTTCACTTTGACGGATAATGCTGAATGCGGAGCATGAATATAGGCTGGAACACTTTCTTCATGCAGGTTCTAAATGTTGAAGCTCTCTTATCCTTACGACTTGATTGACCAACTATATTCAAGTCTTCATGACAATGGTGTTCAGCCAAAACGCACGAAATAATGCCTCAATACACCATTTCTTTCTAAGACAGAATGAATATGTCCAAGAAATATCCCACCAAGTTTAATAATAACCTTATCATAACCCTTACTTCACGACAATCTCTTAAAGAAGCCATCCGTCACTTGCATTGGGGGGATCCACTCCTAAGACAAAGTAACTAAAATTGTTGAAATTCCACCATAGATTGTGTAAAATGAACTTGTTGAACTCAATTGCAAACCTACATTTGGCAAAGTCGTGGTTTCATGTATGACATCTTTACACACAGCCACTCGCTTTGGTTCATTGGCCGAAGAATTTGACGGTCTTCTTCCATGCAGGGGACGTTTATCTAGCTAGTGGAGCTGGCTCACATTTCATACTTAGGAAACCCAAGAATTGTTGCCAGCTCCTATCACTATTCTATTCATTGACGACAGGGTTCTTAGACTTCCCCTCACCCAAATCCAATTCATCAGTTAGATCATTGCCTTTGCCATTAGTATTTCATGACGAACCAACACTCTTATTCGAATGAGAAATAGATTTTTCAGGGTTTTCTTAGCCTTTCTCGCCATTATGGTGTGAAAAAGCTCCTTTCTTTAATTTCCCTATCTACATCCTTGTATCTTATACTTTAGTCACTATATATATTCATTGTTCACAAGTTAATAACATAATTTTATACCTGTTGGTTGTTAACAACATGATTCAAAATCGCATCATAGCTATTTAAATTTACTTGATGCTAATTGATATGCCCCTTTTTTGTTCCACATAGGACATATGAATGTATAATGACTTATTGTAATGTATGAAGTCCTTCATTTTCAAAGACAATAATTTGAAGGAAAAAAAATTTATACCAAAGAGTACTGTAGATGATTAGGTGTGATAATCTTACCTCTATCAGAAAATCATATATTATTATTTTGTAATTGTTTATTACCCTCTATGAAAAGAAGCAAAAAGCATTTAAAGAGATATTCTGTTATATTCCTCCATTACATCATAAAGGAACATTTTGAACTATCCAATAAGTGGATTTTTAAGGTTGATGGAGGATTCAAAAAAAAATGGTAGGAAACATCTTTCTTTAACTTAGATCACATGCGTCTAGCCATGTAATATTTCCGTTCCGGAACATGCTTTGCTTCCAACAACAAAGCAGATTACGTTTTTGGTGCTGAAATTTTGAACTAGCTTAGGAGGGTAAAAATTATCATAAAATGAATGGATAAAAAGGATATTACATTGTTAAGAATTGCAACAGAAATACATTTAAAGATTTTTGGCTCCGTCTGTTATTGTGTCGAGTACCCTTTCTTCTTCTTGCCACAATGTTTTTTTCCTACCGCATGCCATTGTGTTATATGTTAAATTTTTTATTCATGTTGAACAAAGTTAAAATGCAAGTTAAAAATAATGAATCAGGGGCATTTAGGATGAAAGAATCTAAATTCAATGATACTTAAGATGGACTTTTAGCACAGAGCTCCATCAAGTATTGGCAGTTAGCTCCATAAAGTATTAGCAGTTAATTAAGTTGCTCTCCCAGAGTTGAAATTGGGTTTGGACAACCTTTAACTTTTAGAAATGATTTGTCCACTTAAAAATCCAATGAGAGTTTGAATAATTGAACGAAGTGATCGAAATACCCTCAATTTAATGCTGCATGCAAGCTGAATACCTTTTGGCAGCTTAATACCCATGTGGCATGTCATTCAATCTCTCACTGTCTCTCTCTCACTCTCATCTCATTGTACTCTCTCACTGAACTAGATATCTCACTCTTCCTCTCTATTTTTTATCTCTTTGGTTTGAAAAAACACAGTAGAAGAAATTTGGGGTTTTCAAATGTGGGCAAGAAATTCGTAATATTTGCTGACAATTGTTGTTTATTTGAGCTTAAGGACGGAAGATAGCCTTGATTTTGGAAGAATCAAACAAGTTCGAGTGAGATGTGGCTAGAGTATATGATCGAACAGATAAATGTTGATATCTTCTATTTCTTCTACTTTTTGAAGTTGGCATTGTTATGTAATTATGTATTTATTTGAGAATGTGAGGAATTTTTGTGGTGGTATTGATATTATTTGAATTTTAGGGTTTAGTTGTTTGCTAAAAAACCTGGAAAGTTAAGGGTTTGGGATGATGAATGGGCTTAACACAGTGATGGATTGGGGAAAAATAATGCTTAGGTAGTTGGATAATTTTCCTAGATCTAGATGGAGTGTAGATTGGTTAGGTTATAAGGGTGGGTTCAAAACAGAGGAGTAGGACATGTTCTTGCTTGTGTTGTTGGGGTATATTCTGTTATTGTGTGTTAAAAAATTATTGTTTGTGTTGAAAATTGTGTGGTGCTAATGAGATCGTTAAACTTGATTGATTTGTAGATATGGGAGATACATATTATACTATTGTGTTGAGATACAGGGGTTGGTCAAATAGGGGTATGTATTAACTAATTGATTTGGTTAGAGATGCTAATAAGTTTCTAAGTCAGCCACCTGCTGATAGAAAGCTCAAGTTCTTTGGGTTAGCTTGTCACTCTCCACAAAAAGCTAGGCAGAAATGGCCTATTAATATTGATGATAACTTGTTGAAAGTATTTGACAAGTAGAAGGGTAGGAAGATGATTGAGTTCACAATTATTGTAATAAAATCCCCCACTCTAATAAATAAGCTTGTTCTTCAACTTTATGGGCAAAGAGGGCAGATGATTCATAAAGGGGATACCGAGCATACATCAACTACACAAGGGGCGGTCTAGGGGAGGTGGTTTGGATGCAAATAGTGATGTAATGCATGAAGCTGGTAGTGATTTTTGGGATTACATGGTAGAGTCAATAGATGAGAATTTATACTTAGCAAATACAACCCAAGTGAACAAGTCATCACCCATATAGCCTAGAGAGCCTATTCTTTCAGTTGTTCTTGACATTCCTTCATGTACTAAACCCATTGAGTCTGTTTGTGACTTGACTCCTCCCTAACCCCCAAGAAGGGTGTCATGGTACAGATGCCATAATAGAGCTAGAAGGGGATAGTGATGAGGATGATAAGGTTGATGACGATGAGTTTTAGATGGAGGATGAAGAACAATCAGAATCAAAGAGCAGTGAGTTAGCTTCTGTTATAGATGAGGATGAAATATTTAACTCAAATTTAGGTGATGAGCATGGTTTGTTTGATAAATCATATGTGGGTAGGTTTTGGGAACCAGAACCTGATGGGACAATTAAGATCTTACAATGGAATATGTTCATAGATAAGTCATCTTTCTTAGATGTGATCAGGGATTGTATGGTGCATGAGGGCATCTATATTAAAATAATAAAGAATGAGCTTTCCAGATACACTGTAAAATGTGAAGCTCAAACTACAATTGGATGATACATACATCTGTTCTTTGTGATGGTTCAACTTACCAAGTAAAGACCATTAGAAGCAACCACAGTTGCAAGAGGTTCTTGATAACCCAACTACAAGCTATAGATGGATAGCTCTCAAGCTCTTTAAGAATGCTAAAACAGATCCTGATATGAGTGTCAAGGGAATGAGGAATACTCTGATGAAGAAATGTAACTTACACAAAACTCATAACATAGTGTGGATATCCAAGAGGGTAATTTCGGATAAAATTAAGCAGAAACATGAAAAGGGATTCACTTTGCTGGCAAGGTACATAGAAATGATTAAAGTTGTCAACTCTAGAAGCATGTTTTACATAAAATGGAAAAATGCAAAAAATGAGGGATCGAGGCCTATTTTTCATAGAATGTTTGTATGCTATAAGGCCTACATAGAGAGATTCTTGGCTAGATGTAGAAAGTTCATTGGGGTTGATGATACACACCTAAAGGTGTTCACAAAGGGATGTTGCTAACTTTTATGGGCATTGATGTTGAGAACCATTGTATACTGCTGGCATATTCTACTGTTGATGTAGAAAATAAGGACAACTAGTCATATTTCTTCAACTGCTTAAGAGGCATCATTGGGGATGGATCAGGAAGTGAATACACCTTCATAGCTGATAGATGTAAGGTAATTTCTTGGGCATATTTTTTCTTTGCTAAATAAGTGAATTGTATCTTGTCTAAATTCATTATATTTTCCTAACTATAGGGAGTAATAGATGTTTTTCTTGCAGCAACAAGAAGAATTTGCATGGTTCATTACAAGAGGAACAACAAGAAGTTGTACCCAAGTCCAAAATTGAACATGCTACTGCCAAGGATTGCTAATGCATATTAAGAAGTAAACTTCCATAAATTTATAGGATCCTGAAGAAAGAATCCTCAGCAGCATATGCATGGGCACAAGATGAGCTAATTGAGCATTGGCGTAGACATAAATTTAACACAACTTTCAAGATACCCGACAACTCTACCAATTTTGTAGAGTCATTCAACAATATTATTGATGCATGTAGAGATAAGCCTATATTCTTAGTCTACGAAGAGTTTACGAAAAAGTTTACTGAATGGATTGTTTAAAGGCATAATGAGCCTACTAAGTGGACAGGCAAGATTGTTCCTACTGTTAAGGATAAGTTAACTAAATTTGAGAGTGAGGTATGGAGTTCAATGCTGAGATGTTGTGGACAGAACTTGTATGAGATCCCTGATGAGTGGATTAGATTCATTGTTGATTTGAATGCTAAGACTTGTGACAGTAACTACTGGTAAATTTCTAGAATCCCTTGTAAGCATGGAATTAAATGTCTTGTATATATGAAAGTTGACTTAGAAGAATGGGTGGATGAGTGGTACTCCATTGAAAAGTACAAGGCAACATACAGTCATTCAATTTGTCCAATTAGAGACCCTAAATTTTGGCCTAAAATGGATAATATTCTATTGTTGTCCCCACCCCTAATAAAAAAAAGAGGCTAAACTAAGCAAGGTAGCAGAAGAGAGAATGATGAGGGCAGAACAAAGAGGGTCAGAGGTAGAAATACTACAGTCAGCTGTTCACACTGCGAGGGCATTGGACACAATATAAGTGTTTGTCCTCAACTTGGGAATCAACCACATCAAAAAAAAGAAGCCTCTAATAAGAAATCCAATTGGAAGGCATAAAAGAATTGTTGACTCGAGCCTAACTACTGTAAGCAATAAACCCTTTTTTTAATTAAAAAAGCTTATACTTTCATTGAAAGCTACTTAACTGATGCTAAAATTTTATTTTGTAGGATTTTCTAAATTCGCTTACATCCTCTTCTACCAACTACACATTTTAAGCACTTCAAATTAGGTACATATGAAGACTTCATTAATTGTACTTCTTCATTCCAACCTAAACATCCTCCTCTACCTGCTGACTTCTTTGTCTTCATACTGTCATCAAGGTTCCTCGAAGTCAGTCATCTCCTGGTCAACCACACCTATCTCCAACTACAATGCTATATAGAAGCCCAAGGAGGAATATAAAGGACATCTATTTAAATCCACCCAATACTTATTCTTTGCGCAAAAGGGGCCGATAAACTAAGACAATCCATCTGTTCAAGCCAGCCAGTTCTAAGATCAACAACAAACAAGGAGAAATCACCAAAGCCACCCAGTTCTAGTCAACCTATTATGAGGCCAGCTCAAGGCAAGTAGAAGAAGTCAGTCAACCCTCAAAGCATGAAAAAATAGGAAGAACAAAGAGGTGTCTGCCATGACCCTTGATCAGCTGAGGGTTGCCACTGGTGAAGTCAAGAAGAGGATGAAGAAGATGAGGGCTTAATACTTTGCCATTGACCTACTTTGTTTTTTTTGGATAGCTTGAATGTAGATGACTATGCATAACTTCTGACTGTAGGTTATAGTCATTTTTTGCACAACATGTGAATGTTGCTTATTAGCAGTTTTTGCACAGCTCATAAATTTAGGTCATTGTCACTTTTTGTATAGCTTCTTAATATAGCTGATAATCACTTTTTATACAGCTTACTGCTATAGTTGTCAACACTTTCAGCATTGTTTTAGGCTGTATAACTTTTGTAACTCAAAATTGCATTCTCATTATGTAAATGCAACTATTGCAACGAAGCATTCTCATTATGTAGAAGCATTCTCATCTTTGCACAAATAAATTGAAACAACATTGTCATTATGCTAACTTAGCTTCATTCCATAGCATTCAACTACACTTGATTTAACAAAGCCAACATCTTAATTGCCTCATATATCTTTCCCAATAGAATTCTTATTTCACTCCTCATTCCGACCATTTCCCCCATCACACATGAAACTTCTTCCTTCAACTGAATTATATTATATTATTCAAATCGATGGTAACTGAGATTTGGGGTCCTCCTACTACCCTTTGCGTTCCTCTATTTATGCTTCCACATCATGGCCTCCCATGGTCTTTCCTCTGCCTTTTTGCTCTGCCCAACAAACAAACCCCCAACATTTCAAATATGTAGAGTAAAGCCTTAAGAAATTCTTCTCTAATTTGGACACGCTATACTCTAACTCAGTTGTTACTTTGCATTTTAGACAAAAAATTCTTGAATTTGATGCTGGGGAACCAAAGCCTGGACCTTTCATGGCTGCGTTCTCCAACATCCTAACATATCAAGTTCTGATTCATATGCATAAAATTTGACCAGAACACATTGCAGACAAGCTAATCTTGCTAAAATTGAAAACAAAAATAAATTAAACCTTGCCCCAACGAATAATTTTAGACGCAATTGACAGTGAGAAATGAAGAAGAAGACCAACCCTTTCTCTCTTTTGCTTTTTGAGAACCACTGCTACTTGCTTTCCCTTTCCATGTCAGAAATAACCATTTTTAACCTCTAAGAAAGGGTACTTTTGGTAATCTATGTCCCTTATGTCTGACTTACCTTGACTTCAAACATATTTAGAACAATTATAAATGCATCAGCAACGATCAGATACTCCAAACTAAACCTCAAGTTTGAGGGGATAACTTGATTAACTGCCAATGTCTAACGGGAACTCTGTGAAAAAATCCTACTTAAGATAGAAGTGTTATATGACAATGATAGAAAGCAGAAAACAAAATATAACGGCCAAATGGGGAAAACACATCAAGATAAAATGGTAGAATCCAGAAGCTCCTAAATTTTATAACTCTTAGGTGACTATAATGACCCGGACTTTATTTATGTTAGTTAATTTAACTTAATCAAACCTAATAAAAATCAAGCATGTGAACTTCAATGTAACATATATTTGGAACTTGCTTAAATTGCAGGGCTCGAATTGTGTAATGGTCTGAGTTTATTATTTAGGTTAGAGTGATCTGAAATAATTGAGCAAATAAGTAGAAGAATAAGCTATTATATCACTCAACTAATTAGCTAATTAGTTAATTAAAGGAAAAGAATATAATTCAAAATAAAATGAAAAGGAAAAATAAAAAATCAGAACACAAAAATCAGCAGCAAAATTTGGTGAAAAAAAGAAGAAAAACGAAAAAGAAAAAAAGAGATAAAAATCAAGCGAAATACTTAATTTGGCCAAAATCCCCAACGGCTCTATTTTTTCTCTCCTTCTACTTCCTTCTTTACTTCTTGTGCCCAACCTCTACACTACTAGTCACTTCTATGCTCACTAGTGCCCGTTGCCCACTAGCAACTGCCACCTCGAGCCCTCGAGACATCGGGCCGCTACTAGTGTCACTTCTTTTCTTCTTTTTGTTAGCTATTCCACTAAATTTTTCAAGGTAAAAACTCAAATATCTTTCACCACTTTCACATGTATTTGATTTGTTTTTTTAAATTAATAGAATTAATATATTTATTTCTGCTTAGACATGTGTTTAAACATAAATTGACGTACTAATTTTGATCATTTGAGATGGAATGAAGTTAAGCATCCTTTCCTTTCTTCACATTTTGATTAAGTATTCAATTTTTGATTAAGTATTCTTAAAATGAGGAATAAATGATTATTTTGGATTAAATATAAAGAGTGGCATTTGATTGGAGTTGATTAGTGAAGTGGTACTTAGAAAACGAAGAGAGGGAAATGAATAAATCCCAAGGACTTTGGATTAATTATAGATAATTTAAGTATTATAATAAAAAGTTGATTGAGTTTTGAAGTATGTTAGTTGGAAAGGTTGAAATGAAATTTCCAATTTCCAAAGTTTTACAAAATAAAATACTAGACGAGTTAATAATTGCTAAATTTAAGAATGAAGATTAGTGTTTGATTTAAGGTTTTGCAATAGATTTAGGAATGAAAATAATCTTATTGAGGGGGGTAGAAATGAAGGGAAGAAGGAAGATTTCAAATATTAGATTAATTATCTATAGTTATATGCTACGAGCCAAATTAGCTAATCATCAACTGAGTATTATGGTGAGATACTTGGTTTGAAAGTGATCAGGATAGGTGATAATGAGGTGCTTACAAAGATAAGTTGGTAAGCTCTGCGGAAGAAAATTTAATTATTTGAGTATGGTTATAAGAAATCACATTAAAAGCGATGCAACGAAAGGAATAATATCCATAAAATAAAAAGAAACTTCTATCCTACAAAATGGGTGATGAAGGGAGGCAGTACCTTTCAATTAAATACAACAACTAGCAAGATCCACTTAAACTCTTAATGAAAAACCTTCTAATGTCTGCTTTGACATAGTAGTTAATTCGTTAGAAATAAGGTAGATTATACTAATACTTCATATTTCACATATTTCATAATCAACTAGTGATCAAGGAGAGGAAGTCGACATTAGAGGTAAGTAGTAGTAGCAATAATGGAAGTAGTAGTAGTAGTAATGGCAGTAGCAGTACTAGGACTAGTAATAGTAGTAGTAGAAGAAAAAGAAGAAGTAGTTGTACCAGTAGTAGTATTAACAAACAAAAGAAGGAGAATATATATATATATATATATATATATATATATATATATATATATATATATATATAATATGTATATCATATGTGTATGTGTTTGTGTGTGTGTGTACACACACACACATATATATACAAATACATATATATATATCTATATATAGAACACACACACACACACCACAACCCTAAACATACACAAACACACACGCACATATGCATATATATATATTTATATATATATATATATATATATATATATATATATATATATATATATATATATATATATATATATATATATATATATATATATATATATATCTATATCTATATCTATATGTACATACATATATATATATATATATATATATATATAGAATATATACTATATAGTAATAAATATAATATATAATGCATGTATGTATGTATGCATGTATGTATGTATATATACACTATACATACCTACATATATCTATACATATATTATACATACATACATACATACCTACATATATACATATATACATACATACTATACACACCACACACACACACACACACACACACACACATACATATACATATATATATATATATATATATATATATATATATATATATTATATATAGTATATGTATACACACACACACACACTACATACATACATACATAATACATATATACACACACACACACACACACACACACACACACATACATATATATACACACACACACATATATATATATATATTATATATATATAATATATATATATATATATAGATTATGTATATTCTCGTGTGTGTGTGTGTGTATGGTGTATATCTATATATATATTTATATGTATATGTATATATATATTATATATTATATATGTACATGCACATATACATATATATATATATATATATATATATATATATATATATATATATATATATATTTATATTTATGTTAATGAACCTCTATTTAGTCCCATTTTTAGCTCCTATTTGACTTATTTTCTCCCGCGTTTTCACGTTCGATCGTGTTAAGAAAGAGTCAAATCGGCATCCTTTAACGTACTTTTTACTCATATAACATTTTTCAATATTTTCAGAAACTTTATTAAAGAAACGGAAAGATGAACAACATTTAGTAGAAAGGAGTGCCAAGGAGGTGAGAAAAGCTGGCACGGAAGTCCCACGGCATCGAACCTAGGTAGAACGGCCGAGCGCCGAAGACCGGCACAATTGGCTGAGGCAGCCAAGTGGCACAGCCATGGCACGGCCGTGCCACTTGTGTCCTGCTGAGCCGTGTTTTCCGGACTTTTGGCATGGTCGCCCCGTGCCTCGAGGCACGGCCGTGCCACCTCCGTTTCCGCATCGCGACTTAAATTTTCTTCGGGCTGTTTTGGAGCTCATTAAGTTTGAGCTTCAGTTTTTCTCTTCCCAAAGTTTTCTAGGCGATTTTTAGGGTTTAGTTGAGAGTTTTATTTTTATGTTAAATTTGGCTATGGGATTAAAGTTAATGTGACTTTGAATTCATTCAATAAATTTCAGGTTCTTAATTCTCTCTCCTCTCTCGTTCTTGGTTGTTTTTGAAATTTGTCATGGTAGTTAAATCGAATGTTGTGTTTGTTGTTGGAAAAATTATTGTATGCTAAATCTCCCAACTTGGGTTGGGATTAGTGCCATCTATTTGTTGTTAAATCATGGATTAGCCTCAACCCTTACTTTCCCCTTGTTTGCTTACGATTTTTGCTATGCACATCACATGCTCGATGAAATACTTGAAAGAGTTTTCATCCATTTTAACTAGAGTTTAGGGGAGCGTTGAGAGACGAAACCTTTACTTAGTGCGGCTTAGTAGACAACTAGAGTTTCAATATGAAAATAATTAAGATTCCAATTGGGATTTGAGATTGCAAATCTTGTAATCCATCAACTTTTAGTCCCATGAGAATGGGTGACTATAGTTGTAGGATTAGTCTTCGACCCTTGAGAGAAGGAGGAGATAGGCTTAACTGACAATCTATCCACTCGTAATGCATGCTTGGGTTTGTTTGGCGAGGCTAATGATTGATTCATTGGCATAGTTGTGCTATTAATTCCAACCTAAGTGCTTTCCTTTCTGCTGTTTATTTCATTAGTTAGTCGTTAAAATTTCCCTTAGTTTAATTCCAAAACTCCAACTGTGATTGCCTAGCTTAAATGGTTAAATTAGTTCTAGTAGTTGGAAGCAAGTTCCCTGTGAAATACGACCCGTACTTGCCGTTGCTAGCTACAACTGGTACCATACACTTGTGATATTTTTAACTTAACATATATATATATATATATATATATATATATATATATATATATATATATATATATATATATATATATATATATATCTATATATGTGTATATATATGATATATATATATATATATATATATATATATATATATTATATATATATATATATATATATAGAGAGAGAGAGAGAGAGAGAGAGAGAGAAGAGAGAGAGGATATATTATATATATATATATATATATATATATATATTATATATATATATATATATATATATATCATACATATAAATATATATATATATTTTGGGTGTGTGTATATATATATGTATATGTATATACATATATGTATGTGTGTGTGTGTGTATATATATATATAATTTATGTGTGTGTGTGTATATATTATATATATATATATATATATAATATGTGTGTGTGTGTGGTGTGTGTGTGTGTGTGTGTGTGTGTGTGTGTGTGTGTGTGTGTGTAAATATACATACATACATACATATGCACATACATTTATGTGTGTGTGTGTGTGTGTGTGTGTGTGTGTGTATCATAAGGATCAATAGTAACAATACTAGTAATACTAGTAGTAGAAGAAGTACACGCGCTCGTTGAAAAATGAATGTTATTTTGTAGAACATAAGGATCAATGTATTGAGTTTCGCCTCATTCTTCGAATATTTTCTATTTTTATGTCTTTAGTGGGGCTCTTGAGAAGTTTGCAATATGGCAGCAGAAGGGAATCAAGAAGATGTACTATGGGTACTGGAAGAGCTTATAGTGACATTTTGTAAAATCTTGGGTTATCTTCAAGCATGTTTGTGGGGTGTTAGATTGTCATTTGAGTTTGACCTTGTATACCATGTACAACATTTGATTTATTTGTACAATAAGATATGCTAAAATGTTTATATTAAGTTAATCAACTAAGTATTATCCTTCCTGGGATGGTTTAATGTCCTCAACTTGATCCTACCACTATATTAATGACTAATATTTAGTTAATTAGCTAAGTATGTGATTATGCATTGAAGCGTTACAGTGACAGTGCAATTCATGAGTGGTGCAGGAAATTTATATTTGGGAAGATTAAAAGTCTTGAATCAAATACCTAAATCTAAAATTTCAAACAATCAGTAACATTTTTGACATTTTTAATTCTGTACACTTTTTCATCTATTTTAACCCTAGGCTTCACCCTACATTCATCTTCCTCAATATTTCCCTCTATCCATGATGGTTTTCTTTTCCCTAATTCAACCTCTTCCATGATTCCATTCTATTCTCTTAACAGTTCTTCATCTACATCAAGGCCTACCTACTTCAAATAACTCTTATCTTCTGTAGAAATAAAGGGACATTTGGTACAGTACATACTAACTCTTTTCCTACTTCTAATCAAACATAACAGTGCCATAGTAGGAACACTTTTCATAAAATTTAGGTCTAGGCTTGGCTACTCCACACGTGAACTAGAAAATGTTTATGTGGAAAGCTTTGTCAAATTGGGCCAAAATAATGTAGTCGTATGCACGTATAAACAAATAGAGAGATCACAATTCTTTCTATGTTTTCTAAACTGTTATATTATTTAATTTATTTTCTTCATTAAGGATTGGTATGTTTAATTAATGGTTCTTTTCCATCATAAAAATGATTTCTTGTAGGGTTCAATTTGGGGGGGGTGGGTAGAAGGCGAAACGCATATGCATGTTGTACCCTTTGCTGAAAGCTTCATTTCGTGGTTTCTAATCATGGAGATAAAGCGTCGTCAATCGACATACAAGATCTTTCGAAAAATCCTTGGGACTAATATCATCTCTTTTTGTGGGTTACTTGTATTAAAGTCGCATTCAAATATAACAATCTCTCCTCAAAAAATGAGGAAAATAGTTTAATGTCACTCGCGGTTTAAGATAGATTTTATCTACGTCTTATTATTATTTTGTAGATATTTCACTTTTCTAATTTTATTTGAATTATACTTTGCATCGTAGCCTTCAAGGAAGGGACGGAGAGTTGCTATTCATACATGTATAAAGTGACCTACCCGTCTAGGCAATGAGCAAGAAAAACTGCGTTTCATTTTTAGTTTTTCTACATGTTATCAGCGCCTTGAGGTTCATCACAAAATTTTCAAATCCTAACTATAAAGATTAGCCATGACAGGAAGAAAATTCGTGATTGAAAATCACTCCCCATATTTCTAGCATTCCTCATGGGGACCTAGAGTTCTAATCATGGCTGTGATTTTTTATGAGAAAAATTGTGATCTTTGGGAGAAAGCGGTGTGAAATGCTCTCAAAGCCAAGAACAAATTAGGGTTTATTGAAGGAACTTTAAAGAAGCCTATACTCAAAGAAGTAGACAACGCAATGGCGTTACAAGCTTGGGATATAGCAAATTCTATTATTTGCTCTTGGATGCTTAACATTTTTTATCCAAAGTTTCATATAAGCATTGCCTACGTTGAGATAGCTGAGCTTATATAGCAAAATCTCAAGAAACATTATGCAGTTTCTAATGCCCCTAAAATTCATCTACTCAAGACAAAGCTATTGGAATACAAGCAAGGTGGATTAGAAGTCGTAGATTTTTACTCGAAACTTATGCATCTGTGGAGTATATCAGAGGAGCAGGTATGATTTCCACGTTGTAACTGTAGCAAGTGTGAATGTAGTATAGGTGAGAAGCCTACAAAGATAGTGGATGAAGAAAAAGCTCATCAATTTTTGATAGGTTTGAACAATGAAGTGTATTCAAATATTAGAGGACAAATCCTTGCCCTTAAACCTATAGGAACACTTAATCAGATATTCAATATGGTGCACCAAGAGAAGAATCACAAACACCTTATGATGGATGGAGATGGGTGGACTAAGGCATCAGCGACTTACCATGGCTGGAAAGCCAGTAGCGACACCAAACGAAGGGGTGTACAAGCATTGTGGGAAGTTTAGTCATGAGGAGGCCAACTGTTTTGCGCTGATAGGTACCCATATGGTTAGGGTTCCTGTGGGTGTGGTAGGAGAAGTTGTGGAAATAGAGGAGGACGAGGTCGTCTTTCTGGCCCTAACCAAGGCAAAGGAGGTGGGCATGAGACAACCCACGCAGAGTCTCCCTGAGCTTGCTGCTATCATGACTAATGCTACTGAAGCCTCTTCAGTGACCATACTGGGCTCTCGACGGAACAGGTGTAGGGACTCTTGACCCTCATTGATGCATAAAAGAGTGGGCATGAAAAACTTTTAGGTAAGCTCTCAGGGATGCTTGATAGCGGAGCATCAACCACACATGATAGGTGATGGAAAACTGTTACTAAAATCTAAAAACATAATGCATGTTCCCATTGACTTACTCAACGATGCTCAAACCATGTCCACCAAGCAAGGAACCATTCTTTCAGATATAAACTAAACATAAGCAAAGTTGTTTATGTGCCTAATTTGATTTGTAACCTTGTCTCCGTTGCAAGAATTAGTAAGGATCTAAATTATATAGTGACATTCTTTAATGACTTTTGCGTCTTACAGGACTATAGTTTGAGGACTCTAATTGGTGTGGGTGAGCAAAGAGATGGGGGTCTACTACTACAATTGGGCACTAGTGAAGAGTCAAACTAATCTTGTAAGAATGGGTGAACTTTAGCGCCAACAAATGGGGCATCCATCAAGTGAAGTCATGTCTATTTCTGCACAACAATTAGGTTTTTCATATTGTATTAGGAAGAAAAGTGATGTGTGTGATGTTTATTTTATGCTAGGCAAACTAGATGTCAGTGAAAATAAAGTTGAAGATTTATTTGAGATTGTTCAATGTAACATTTGGGAGCCATAGAGAGTTCCCTCTTCTTATGTAGGCCATTATTTTTTAACCTTAGTCGATGATGCTAGTTAAGCAGTGTGGTTATATTCGATGAAGGAAAAGAGTGGAGCGGGACCTCTTTTAAAAGCGTTTATTTCCATGATGAAAACTCAGTTTAACAAGAAAGTCAAGGTCGTAAGGATCGACAATGGAATTGAATTTAAATCTACGCCATGAAGCGTTTTTTTTATTTAAAAGGGTATCACACATCAAACTAGTTGTGCAGATACTCCCCAGCAAAATAGAACAGTAGAATGCAAGTATCGACATGTTCTCAATGTGGCCAGGGCTTTTCGGTTTCAAGCCACCCTAGCTTTAACATTTTGGGGAGAATGTGTGCTTACTGTAACACACTTGATTAATAGAACTCCTACTAAACTCTTGAAAGGAAAACTCCATATGAGGTATTGTTTCATAAAGACCTTCCTGTGACCACCTTAGGGTTTTCCAGAGTTTATGCTTTGCCTAAAACCAAGTAAAGGGAATCGAGAAGTTTGCATCACAGAGTCGTAAATGTATTCATGTGGGTTATCCCTATGCAAAGAAGGCATGAAGGTTGTATTACTTAGATACAAAGGAATTTTTTAAAAGCCCAGGCATTGTTTTCATAAAGGTGTGTTTCCCTTCAATGATACAAAAATTATTACAGTAACTGAGGAAGTAGAAAATGGTGTTTTGGGTCAAAGGAGAGCAAGTGGATATGATGATGTTTTTTTGTAGAAAGTGGTGTGCAAGAAGTCCAACCCAAGGCTGGCCTTGAAGTTCCTCTAGTTGGGTTTGAAGAGAGAGGCAGTTTTAGGCCAGGGCCTAAAGCAAGAGGGATCCTTGCAAGGGATGACAAGTTGGGCTAGGCGCTCACTAACGCTGGAGCACTAGATTCTGTAGTCGCAGCAGACAGGCCTAGACATAGAGAGCGTTAGTGAAGGCCACATCCCACTTCGATAGCTATCTTTGCTATAATGCCTGATCTAATGACCCCATCTCTCCAACTCCACCACTCCAAAGAGGATCCTTAGGTACACATTATCCATTAAAGAATTATGTCACTAGTACAAATTCTTTTTCCTTTCACCAACATTTTCTAGCTTCTATTACTAAAGTTGTGGAACCTAGATTTTATCATGAATCTGTAAAAGATAGAATTGAAGGCAAGCTGCGGCTGAAGAAATGAAGGCCTTGGGGGAAAAATAAGACCTGGACAATTGGGAACCTTCTATAAGGAAATAAACCCATAAACTGCAAATGGGTGTATAGAGTGAAGTATAGCTCAAATGAAATTGTTGAACGTTATAAAGCATGTCTGGTTATCCGAGGAGATTATCAGGTTGAATGGTTCAACTACAATGGAATGTTTACACCAGTCGTGAAGATGACAAGTGCTCCGTGTTTCTTATCAGTAGCAATTGCAAAAGGTTGGAAATTACGCCAACTAGAAGTAAATATTATATTTCTACATGGCAATCTAGAAGAGGAAGCATGCATGAAGATGCCTCCTGATTTTCACTACAAGGGTGAAAACAAAGTTTGTAAACTCAGAAAGTATATGTATGGTCTACGTCGGGCGCTAAGACAGTGGTTCGCCAAGCTCTCCTCAAAACTTTTTGAGTATGATTTTGTGCGGTCCTATGTTAATTATTCTCTTTTTACCTATCATAAGGGAGATATATTTATAATTGTGTTGGTCTATGTTGGTGACATTATGCTTGCTAATAATGATGCTGAAGCATGCAAACAGTTCAAAGTCTACTTAAATACATGTTTTAGCATCAAGGATCTTGGTCCATTAAAATATTTTATGGGTATCAAAGTTGCCTATGGACCCCAAGGATTATTTCTATCTTAACAGAAATATGCCTTAAAAATCATTGATAAGTGTGGACTTTTGGAGGCTAAACCAGTTGACTTTTCAATAGAAGATAACCATAAACTTAAATTGAGATAGGGAAGACTGTTGACGGATCCTACTAGATACCACTAACTTATTGGTTGTTTGATATGTCTCGTCATAACCAAACCTGATCTCACTTATGCGGTTCATATTCTATCTCAGTTCATGCAAGCTCCTTGAGACGAGCACATGGCAGCTGCTTAGCATGTGTTACACCATTTGAAAGGTACTGGTCAAGGTCTTCTATTAATAGTAGATAGTAATCTTCAATTTGTAGGCTATTGTGACGCAAATTGGGGTGCCTGTCCTATTTTTCGTAATCCCTTATTGGGTACTCTGGGATGCTTGGTGTTTTGCCTATCTCTCGGTGAAGTAAGTAGCAAATCACGGTGTCTCGGTCCTCCACTGAAGCAAAATATAGATCCATGAGCTTCTTAATAAATGAATTAGTCTGGTTGAGATCCTCTCTAGCAGCATTGAGTATTTTCTCTCCTCTAATGAGACTCTTCAGTGATAGTCAAGCCGCATTGAATATTACGAGTAACCCTGTGTCTCACGAGAGAACCAAACATATTGAGATTGATTGTCACTTTGTCAAAGAAAGCTTGAAGCAGGAATTCTCATGCTCTCTCATGTTGGGACTAAGCAACAACCAGCTGATATCTTTACAAAGCGCTCAAAAAGGCACATTTTTAGTTCTTAGAAGAGCAAGTTGGCTATTATTGACTTACATGCTCTAACTTAAGGGGGAGTGTTGAGATAGATTTTATCTAGATCTCATTTTTATTTTGTAAATATTTCACTTCCTAATTTTAGTTAAATTATACTTTGTATCTTATCCTCCAACTTAGAGAAGAAGAGTTGGTATTCATGCATGTACAAAGTGATCTATTGGTCTAGGCAATGAGCAAGAAAAATCATGTGGTTTCAATAGTTTCATTCAGCCCAAATTATTGTGTTCGATTTTTAGTTTCTCTACAGGCATTTATGGCCTTGCTTTAATATTGCCTAGGCGACATCAATTTTAAAAAGTGTTCAAAATTCTATATAAAGTTCCTTACTTTTCTTTAAAGAGAACATCTGTACAACTGAGTAAGTATTATCAAGTCTAATAGAATTCAAAATAAGACATTGTTATAAAAAATTTATTAGATTAATTGTTCTTTTGCGTGACTTTGTTTAATATAAAGGTTTTTTGTACTTGACGCTTTTTAGGTTTTGGCGTTAATTTTTTCAACCCTAACAATTTCTACTTAATTTTAACCATCCCTCAATTGCCATTAATGTATAATTTAGGGCATACTCTTTTCGACTTATGATAAGTATTTATCGGTGCTTATTATTGAAATACGCTGAATCATGCTGAAACATACTGAATGCTTGAATAAAATATAACTAATTATTTTCAATAAGTACTTAATAGTACTAAATTGCACTAAATGATGTTGAATTGTGTTGAAAGTTGTTGAATACTTATGATAATGCGTATGATAAGTTGAAAAGAACATGCTCTTAAGTTAGTTTCCAACCAAAGTAAAAAAAAAAAAAAAATGATATTGATGACCACATTACCTTAATTTAATATTATTGTCTCAACAATTGTATTTTTTTCTCATTTAACGCGATGAAATGATGGGGATTAGACCAACTTTTATCTAATTCTCTCGCTAAAAAACACTTTTTTAGTCAAATTTACCTCCTTTTTCATGGTTTTTCTACACCATTTTTGGGATTGTTTTATTCATTCAAATAATTTTGAAATGACTAAGCCTCTAACCACTAAAGGTAGTTCAGGCAATGCAAGGTTGTTTAGTTATCATAGCATCTCCTCAATAGAGTTAGGTCCTATATTAAACGTACATCAACGTTGTGAATTTTTGTAAAGATGAAATTTTAAACCGCAATCGTATAGCTTTCATGGTAGCACTTAAGGGTCAATCCTCAAGAATAGAATGAGTAGTTAGGTTACTAAAGGTCTAAACTAATTAACAGATACTTAAAACCTAAAATAAATTCATTAATAAATTACATATGACTAATGCTATTAGCCAAACTAAAACCTTAAAAAGATGAAGCTAATTTCTGACTAGCATAATTCTAACAGTGGTGAGCATAATGTGTTTCATTGTAATTCTAACAATGAAAAATAGTAATCAAACTCAAGATCCATCATTGAGAGTTGAGACCATGCATGACGCATATCCAGTTCAACCATGGAGAAAAGTGAACAACAAAAGCTCCAGATTAATCTTTCTAAAGGTCAGAATGCGACTTTGTGGCAGCAAATTCAAGAACCAAAACAACCAGAAACTGATTCGAACTCAACAAAGCACTCCCAAATTGAATATTATTCCAAGCCAGATTTCAAAAATTCAACTCGTATTCAATGGCCCAAAAGCAAATTAAACTAAAGCAGTGTTTGGTTGGGGGGAAAATTATTTTCCTGAAAAATGGTTTTCCAATTTTTCATTGTTTAGCACAATAAAGAATGGAAAACTATTTTCCATGAAAAATGATTCCCCCCCACCCCCAATGCAAGATAATGATTCCCTTTTGAAGAAGATGGAAAGTTGATTTTTCTCATTCAACTCTTTAATAATATGGTCAGCTAAAATTTAGGTGTAAAATTCGATTTCAACAGTTTAGATCGAAACTTGACTATTTGATAGGAAAGATTAAAATAAGCTCAAATCTAAATTTTCAACTTAAATTTCTTTCATTTAATCAACATTTATCTCCACCACGACAAGTTAATCGATATTTTTTGCCACTAAAACAATTCAATTGACTTGTCACTAAAACGATTTCAACAATTTGGATCAAAACTTGATTATCAGATAGAAAATATTAAAATTGGCTCAAATTTAGATTTTGAGCTTGATATTTTTTCATTTGGTCAACATTTTTTCACAACAATTAATTGATATTTTTCGCCCCTTAAACAGTGCAATGAATATTTTTCACCACTAGAACTGTTTTAATAGTTTCGATTGAAACTTGATAATCGGATAGGAAAGATTAAAATATGTTTAAATTGAGATTTTGAGCACGACATTCCTTCATTTGGTCAATATTTTTTTCTAGCACACAATTCAATCGACATTTTTCACCACTTAAACAATTCAGTTGATTTTTTTATCACTAAAATAATTTTAACGATTTAGATCAAAACTTGATTATCCAATAAGAAGCATTGAAAAAAACCTCAAATATGAATTTTAAGTTCAAAATTTATTCGTTTAGTCAACATTTATCTCTACCACAACCATTCAATTAATATTTTCGCTATTTAAACAATTCAGTTGATGTTTTCATCTTTTCTAAGAAAATTGATTTATCTTGTACCAAACAACGAAAAATGAGACGTGAAAATCAATTTTCCAAAATGACTTTCCAAGAAAACCATTTTCCTTCCAACCAAACACTACCTGAATTGGAATTCTATTTTACTGAATCTGAGAAAAAACTGAAAAAAAAACAAAGAGGAACATATGATGATCAACTACCTTTTTTCTCCATGCATGCTGCTCTTATCCTTGATTTCTAGCCCCTCATTAATTCCCATCTTCCACTCTCCAATTGATGAGGGTAATGGTGATAGTTGGAGTAACAGACGTGATGATTATGGTAAAATGAATTGAAGAAGAGTAAAAGCTTTGCAGAGAAAACAAAAAGGCAGAGCTTGAGACCCTGGTTCTCGCTGGAGACGAGCGAGAAGTGATAGGAGAAGATGAAACGCTCGAATCACGTGACTCGTGTGTAACCGGGTAAATGAAGAAGAAAGGGAAAATAGGCTACGCGAATAGATGGAGCCCAGTCCGTGAGAAGGTAAGAAAGAGGGGTAGCAACTGGGCCAGTATGCGTGGTGAGCATAGAAAAAGAGGAGAAGAGAAAGGATCACATGCACTGCATATGACAACATAAAGAAAGAGAAGCGGGCTAGGTTTTAGGTCTGGGGAAAGTATTGGACCTCGAGTTATAAGTTGAACAGGCCCGCGAAGTGAAGGATGGGGGAAGCTGGGTTTCAAGCACTACCAAGCCACGGACTGGGGTGCTAGAGAATAGGCCAGCCTAGCGAAAGAAGAAAGAAGGGAGAGAAAGCACAGTCTGGGTTGTGGGAATGGTGGAGGAAGAATTCGGGCCGGGGCTGGGCTTTGGCTTCTTCTTTCCTTTTCCTTCTTTTGCTTAAGCTGACCCAAGATTTGATCTAGTTTGAGCCAACTCATTTAATTTTCTTCAAGTGTTTCCAAATTCCTACAAAATAAATAAAAATATATGAAAATCCTAACATAATCATTTATTTTGGAGTAAATAATATATAATACAGGTATAAATTAACTCAATTTCTGCCTGAACAATCAATGATTAAAGCTGGTTAGAATGAAGTCAAAAATGTTTGAGTTAAAAATTAATTTCGAAAACCTGAAGTGTCCTAAGTGTAAAAATCCCCTAGTAAAATTATCCTCACATCGTCGCAGCCATTGCAATTAATTTTGTTGACCAGTAGTATCCGCAAATAAATGGCCATAATCAAATATATGATTCAACAGTTACAAAAAGATTAATTGTGTATTAATCAGCCTTAATCACCCCATCAATTTGCATAATTTGTTGTGAGGCTCTGTGCTATTATAAATAGAGGATGGATTAAGGGGATGGATCATCAATCTAAGTAACAAGCTACCCCAGACCTAATACTCTCTCTGTCCTCCTCCTCACACAAACCTAGCCATCATCAGTGGGTTTGGGTTTTTGAGCGTGAAACATATAAGGTGACTCTAGTAGCACCTGTTCGTGGGCAGACGCCTAGCAGGCTAAAGGTTCAAGCAAACCTCCACATCCAAGTAATCCTAAACTGGCTAATAATGATATCAGAGCCTCCCTATTTAGATTCTAGCCTTGACCATATGATTATGATCATGAGTGCACTATATGAAAATAGAAAATGAATCTGGAAAAGATGCTTAAATGCGATATATTCTGCTTGTAGCCACATGAATCGATTAAATTCCAGATCGTACATTTCTGTGTGAAATGTGTAAATCAGACTGCAAGCTAATCTATGTTTTAATTTATACATAGAGGAATGCTATTTTAACTGAAAAAATCAAAACATGTTTAAGTATAAATCATGTTGTAAGAATGATAGTTGTATGCATGAATTCTAGTTAATTGATCTAGAGAAAAACATCAAATTCATGTCTTTATGTATAATCCTGATGAAATAAAAATCCAGATCTGAGACCTACTCCCTTGCCATGAAACCTCTCAGATCTAACCACGGACTGCAACCCCCTCTGTCTTACCTAGATTGGACTTCCCAGTGATACCCCATTGTCCAAAAAAAAAAAAACAAAAAAAATGAAGAGCGGACTTACCTTGAACCCATCAAAAACCGCACACGTGCCGCGGACGAAAACTCTTTGAAATGTTTTCTTCCTCCCACTGACATTGAACCCCACCGATCTACCATTATCCAGTATGAAACCAAGCCAAAACACCTGACAGACTGCGAGTGACAACGACACGCAGTCACAGGGGGTGGCGCGTTGCGCGAGTGGGTGGCTCCAGTCGAATGCTCGGTGGCCGATCTACTCGCTGGCATGGTTTTTTGGTTAGTTTATGATGCCATGGACTTAGTTTAGGTCGCGGCAACATTGTAGTTTATCCTCATCTGGGTTGCAGTGTTGGGTGGTGGTACCGGCGATTTTGGGTCTCAGCCAAGGTGACTGGTGTTGACACCGATCTGAGGTTGAGGTGGGCGGCCATGGCTACAATGAGAATCGAGAATTCGAGCTCTCGGCTGAGAGTCGAATTTCAGAGAGAGAGAAAGCCTTAGAGTTAGAGAGAGAGTAAGAGGCTTCAATACAGAGGGAGAAGATTCTGGTATAAAAGCAACCAAGAGACCGAAATTTTAAAAGGAAGGGCCTCGTTTTTTAAAGGCTATACTTTTAGGCTTTATGATTATATTAAAAGTTTTGTTTTATTATAAGAGCATAAGTAAGTTCAATCTGATGCATTCTTGAGATTAGTTGGAAATTCATATTAATTTTGATTTTTGAATGCATGCACTTTTTATTATACCATTAATATGTTTAATGTTCCAATATTTGCTATTGCATGCTCATTACATGTAAATTCGTTTTATATGTCGAATATTATTTTGTTAAATAGTTAATAATAATAGAAATATGAAATAATTTCATATATATGTATAATCTCCAATATGTGCATATGTAAATTAGTTTTACATAGATCTTATTAAATATCTATGTGATATTTAAATCAATGTTAATTCGTTTAACATTTTCAATTGTGGTCCATAAGCATTTTTATGGAAATATGGTTATAATTAAGTTATTTAAATTTTCTGGTTCATGATTATATGAGATGATTATGAACTTAGCGAATTTTTCAATCAGATGACATGAATGATGAAACTTTAAAAATTTAATTACTGTTGAAAACATGTGCCTAAAGTCCGCCTCAATGTAAACTCATAGATATGACAACTAACAGCGCAATGATCAATGAACTTTCCACTAGTCAGAAGTTAGATAGGTCTAACTATGACATGTGGAAGTGGAAGATTTAGTTTCTTTTGAATCAAACAGACCTGCTGGAACACTTGACGGTAGCCAAGTTTCTGCCATCGGATACGGATAAAGATGGAAAGGCCATTGATACTTCTTCTGAGCAGTATCAAGAGAGCTTACAGGCCGACCAAGACTGGTCCAATAAGGATCAAAGTGCACGCTTTACTATATTGTATTTCATGCACGATGATCTCATTGGAGAATTTGAGCTGTGTCCCACAGCTAAGGACATGTGGGACCAACTCAAAATTCGTTTTGGTCAAACATCCGAGACAAGGCTTTATATCTTATAGCTCAAATGGATATAGTACCAAATGGATTCCAGTCATACCATGACTGAACATTTACGAATTATGAGTGACATAATTCATGATCTCAAGGCTGCTGGTAAGGAAATTTCTAAGGGAGAGCAAGTCCTGAATATGATTCGGGCTCTCCCTATAGAATCTTAGCATTGGAATCATGTCAAGGCTGTCTTGGCTCATTCTGAACATATTGAGACCTTTGCTGAGATCCAAAGCTGCATTGAAATGGAAGAGAATGCCTGAAAATGTTAGGCACTCCTCATGTAGCTCTTGTTGCCAAAGGCAATAAGAATAACCAAGGTCGATAGGCCAAGAAGGGTTTTCATCCCCTCAAAATGGTAGGCCGAAGGCAGGGATTGCCAAGAAGCAGAAGGCTAAAGGTAATGGAGGGATCAATATAGCACGTGTGAAGTGCTATAATTGTGGAAAGGAAGGTCACTACGCTTGGGATTGTCCTGAGCTGAAGAAGGTATCTTCTTCCATTTGTTCTCCTGAATTATATGTATGCCCCCATGCATTAGTTGCTAACTATTTTCCTAATTGGATTGTAGATATGGGAGCAAGCAAGCACATAGTTCGGGACAGAGCTGGGTTTGTGGATTTTTACTGGTACCCAATGGATTCACAAACTGTCGTGCTGGGTAACGGTAATGAAGAAGACGTTCTCAGTGTTGGAATGTACTAACTCATCTTACAAGGAGGAAATAAGTTGCTTCTTTTTTATGCCTTCTATGCACCTAGTGTGCGAGTCTATTTTTTATCTTTAGTTTCTTAAATGAAATCAGGTTTTGGTTTTAGTTCTTGTCCAAATGGTTTAAACATTATGTATGGTGGCTATATGTTTAGCCACGCAACTTTAAAGAACGATTTCCTTGTATTAGATTTGGATCATTGTTATAATAATTCTCCTTCTACTTTTATCTCAAGCTTTGATTCTGATTCTGAATCCATTAAATGGCATGTTAGGCTTAGTCATATTGGCCAAGACAGGATGAGTTGGCTAGGTAAAGGTCTTTTAGACCAACTCACTAAGGTTAAGTTGCCTAGATATGAGTCGTGTCTAGTTGATAAGGCGACCGCGAAGCTTTTTGGTAAGGCTTCAAGGGCGTCAAGCCCCCTAGAGTTTATTCACTCTGATATATGTGGACCCATGAATGCGAAAGCACATCATGGGGCTTTCTATTTCCTCACTTTCATAGATGATTATTCAAGATATGGATATATGTACCTATTATCACATCGCTATGAAGCACTTGATATGTTTAAACATTTTGTAGCTGAGGTTGAGACTCAATGAGATCGGAGAGTTAAGACTCTTTGAACTAATCGTGGTGGTGAATACCTCTCAAATATGTTCAAAGAATTTTGTAAGGAAAAGGGCATGCAAAGACAACTCACAATTCCTGGCACTCCACAACAAAATGGTGTGGCAGAGCGTTGGAATCAAACATTGCTTGACATCGTCAAGTCAATGATGGCACACGCCAATCTCCCAATTAGTTTTTGGGCAGATGCGTTGCTCACGGCGGCTTAAATTCTTAACCTTGTGCCTAATAAGAGTGTATCCGCTACCCCATATGAGTTATAGCATGGTAGAAAGACCTCCTTGGAACATTTATGCCCATGGGGTTCGACTGGTTATGTACACAACCAAGCTCACAAATATAGGAAACGTGGTCCGAGGGCCACTAAAATGGTGTTCATACGATATCTCGAACATTCTAAAGGATATGTTATATATGGTGAACACCCTAATGGTGGTTTGACAGAAGTGGATTCACGTAATGTTGAGTTCCTTGAGGATGAATTCCCAAGCATTGGTGAAATCAAACAGGATACCACGTTGTATGAGTTACCGCTAGACAATCAACTATCTCTTGGTGAGGGGGGGATTTAAACACTCACCGTGTCATTGAGGATAGTACTGTTTCGCTGTCTGGAAGAGATCATAAGTTATTGGTTACCCAAGAGAATCAACCTGAGAATGAGGGTCGTCCACCTTCTCCAGTACATGAACATGAACACGAGGTTCGTCCACTTATTCAAGATAATGGCAATGATTCTCTCACAGTTGAGGATTCTATACTTCTTATAAATAGAGGGAAGAATACCTCAGTGGGTCAGACCAGCGCAGGCCCTCTACTGCGAAGAAGTGGGCATGGAAGAATACCTCAATCATATTTTTAAATCGAAGAGGAGATATTCCTGTGGACTCCATTAGAGATGGAAAAGCCTACCTCTTTTCGAGAGGCTATCGGTTCACCAAACCACAAAGAGTGGATGGACGCCATGAGGGATGAAATGGACTCTACAGCAAGAAACCAAGTTTGGAAACTTGTTGATCTTCCTCCTCGGCATAAATCGATTGGAAACAAGTGGGTTTTCAAGATAAAACATCATGCTTATGGATCAATCGATTAGTTTCAGGCTCATTTGATGGCGAACAGGTTTACCCAAATTGAAAGGGTAGACTATGAAGAGACTTTTTCTATTGTAGTGAGAATTACCTCTATTCGCCTACTTTTGGCCCTGGTTGCCCATTTGGATTTAGAATTGTTCCAAATGGACTGCTTTCCTTAATGGAAATCTTGAAGAAGAAATCTATATGGATCAACCTATTGGTTTTGTATCGAAAGGTCAAGAGAACAAGGTTTGTCGTCTTAAAAGATCCATTCATGGTCTCAAGCAGTCTTCCAGAGCTTGATACTTCAGATTGAACGAAGCCATTATCTCTTATGGCTTACATATGGTTTCTGAAGACCATTGTGTGTATGTCAAGAAAACTACAAAGAGGATTATACTTCTTACTTTGTATGTTGATGATATACTATTGGTTGGAAACAACATGGAGATGATCTAAACCACTAAGCAGTGTTGTCCTCTGTCTTCGAGATAAAGGATATGGGTGAGGTTAGGTATGTCCTAGGCGTAGAGATAACTCGAAACTGTTCTAAGAAGCTTTTTGTTTGAGTCAAGAAGCATATATTAATAAAATCTTAGAACGTTTTTAGATGCATTACTCTAAACCCATGGACTCTCCAGTAGAGAAGGGTTTAACCTTAAGTCTCGACCAATGTCCTAAGACAGATAAAGAGAAGGAGAATAAACAATGTTCCTTACGCTAGTGCAGTAGAAAGTTTAATGTATGTCATATTGTGTACATGGCTAGGCATTTGTTTTGCGGTTGGTTTGGTAAGTCATTACCAAAGCAACCCAGGACTTGCACACTGGCAAGCCGTCAAAAGGATCTTTCATTACCTACATGGTACGAGTGACCTGGTCCTTTGCTACCAAATTGAAGATCTTAAGTTGAGAGGATATACAGATGCTGATTGGGGTGGTGAATCTCGATGAATCTAGGTCTACCTTAGGATATGTGTTCACCCTAGGCAAGGGAGTAATATCTTGGTGCAGTAAGAAACAAGACTGCATAGCACTTTCGACTATGGAAGCAGGGTATGTAGCTTGCTGCCTTGCCACTCAAGAGGCAATGTGGCTAAGGAGCTTTCTGTAAGATCTTGACCTCACTCTTGGGGTTAACGATCCTGTCGAATTGTTATGTGACAACACCGCTGCTATCCAATTTGCAAGAGATCCAAAGTTCCACAGGAATACTAAGCATATTAAGAGGTGTTCTCATTTTGTATGAAATGCCATAAGAGAGAAAAAGTTATCATTAAGTATGTATCTGTAAGTAGAATGATAGTAGATCTTTTAATTAAGCCTATTCCTAGAGATGCTTTTAAATCTCATGTGATGAGCTTAGGTCTACATAGGACTTAGTTTTTGGATGTATCTAAGTGTATGATGGACATGATTTTACTTGTATTAAATATTTATGAAATAAAGAATGATGTTCCTTTTCAGATGTTCATAAATATACAAGTACATTATAAGGCACATTATGTCATCAGGCTTCTGATTGGTGTAGTCACACAAGCAATCGCCCTGACGCTTGAGTAGTGGACAAGATGAGACTGGATCATATTGACATTAGGTGTGTAATATTGATTGCCCATACTAGGAATGTATGAATGGTAAATATAGTCACCTTAGTAAGACTAAGATGAGACTCGGGAGAGTCGAGTATGAAATAAGTTTTCACATCGAAGCCTTATAGCCGAATCTTAAGTGCTGAGATTAACATTGGGTATGTTGGTCTAGTAGCTCAAATTGGTTTTTTAGGTAAAAGCTAAACCTGCGATTCATATGGCATGGAAGAGTGACATGCCCAATTTAGGGGGAGCTATGCCATAACACACTATCAAACTGTGTGTGCTGATAATCGAGCTATCTGATAAGTGATAAGTGAGTTCCCTTTCTTTATCCCTTTCCTTATCACTATGTAAAGCTCATTGGCAATACTCGTTGACTTAGAATTATAATATGAAGTTGAAACTTGATGTTACTACTTTAATGTGTTGTCCAAGGGCCAAGATATATACGGTCCAGCAAAGCACATTAGGAAAGTAGTTACGCTAAGATGGATTATTGTGATTGTCTAAGGAAGAATCATTTCCTCATCATCATATCAAGCCCGGGTGATTATATTTAGTATATAATCAATTGATATATCAGGCATAAAGGGACAGTATATGTTATTGGTGATGTATTTGAATGATTCGGGGTATTGATGTTTCATGAAGGTATTATGTCAGTTAGATGGTGACTTGATATAGCATTAGTAGTTTTATTTTTGATTGCATGCTCAATTCCCAGTATGATGCGTAAGGGATGATTGTTGGCAGAGAGATATGTGATTCATAGTCTTTGTGACCGAGGGGGAGCTGTTGACCAGTAACGGTCACAAATAAATGGCCATATTCAAATATATGATTCAGCAGTTACCAAAAGATTAATTGTGTATTAATTAGCCTTAATCACGCCATTAATTTGCATAATCCGTTTTGAGGCTTTGTGCTATTATAAATAGAGGATGGATTAAAGGGATGGATCATCAGTCTAAGCAACAAGCTATCTCAGACCTAATACTCTCTCTGTCCTCCTCTTCACACAGACCTAGCCATGATCAGTGAGTTCAGGTTTTTGACCGTGAACCATATATGGTGACCCTCGTAGCACTTGTTCGTGGGCAGACGCCTAGCAGGCTAAAGGTTTGGGCAAACCTCCCCATCCAGGTAATCCTAAACTGGCTAATAAATTTAATATGGGACCTAGCAACCACGGTATGTTGGGGGGTGGGGGGAAGGGATAACGTAGTGGCCTCCCAACACAGATGGACATACGAGTTTGCAAAGTAGATGGGTGTTCATTCGCCTACCTGGGCTAAAATCAAGGCTATTTTATGACGGATACCTGGAGATTCCTAAGCTTTGGTCCAGAGTGAAGCTTTGGTGATGATAAGAATGGTTAAGAGTTTTAAGACATCTACCATAAAAAATGCATAATTTGCAGTTTTGATGAAGCAATGCAAAGATCTCATGAGTCAACCGGATTAGGAGATCCTTTTGTCCCATTGTTATCGACAACCTAATAGGATTGCTGATGCTTTAGCTAGTTATTTTTGTTTCTGTTACCTCCTAATGAGATTATGCATCTTTTATCTAGTTAATAAGCAGGGCAACTTAGCCTAGAATGATTTCTAATTGATAAAGCCCCTCTTCTACTCCCCAAAAGAAAGAAGGTAAGAGCACCTCCCTTTATAATTCTTATAGATAGAATGTACTGTTAGTCAAATGTAAAGCATTATAAAAATCCCAATTAATAGATATTGTGCTTCCAAAAAAAAAAAGGGAAAGGCAATTTTTTTCCTTGGTTTATGTCATTTACCTTGACTTTTTTTAGATTACATTTACCATTACTTATTAAGGCCATTTGCATTTTGCCTTAACTTTGCTTTTTAAAGGCTCTTTACAATTTTCTTATTTTTTCTTTATTATGAAGTTTTGTAAATGATTTTTTTTTTTTGAGTTTTACGCACGCACACAACTTAAGTATAATGAAACCTTGATTGTTCTTCTAAAAATCAGTCATTCTACTGCTAGACAATCGCTACAAGGGGCTTGTTTTTCTTCCATATTTGTTAATTCTAACTGTTTATTCTGCCATAAAAAAGAGATATTAGCTAGCTTAATCAGGATTCTTAAAGG
>JAKOGI010000354.1:0-10000 GCA_029747015.1 Carnegiea gigantea | reverse complement strand
GATTAAGAATTTTTCAATTCCCCTTATGACTGCAAGGATTTCTTTTTCCATTGTAGGATAGTTACATTCTGCCTCATTAAAACTTTCACTACAATATTTGCAGAGTTTTTCTCCGTCTTTGATTTTGAGTACCGCACTCCAGTACTCATTGCTGGCACCTATTTCAAAGACTAAATCATCTCCTTCATTAAGCAAATTAAGAACAGGAAGATTTTTGTACATCTTTTTGAAGTTTTGGATAGTTTTTGTATCATTAATGGTCCAAGTCCAACTTACTTTTTTCTTGAGTGCAATGGCTTTCCTAGTTTAGCTAAATCTTTAATGAAATCTGAAGCATAGATGAGACATTTAAGAAACCTTTCTAATTACTTTTTATCTTCAATTTTTTCAAGAAAATTTTCTACTTTTTCCAGAATATGCTTTTATAGGATGATTTGCCAAGCTTTTATCTCTAGGCCTAAGAACTAAATTTCTTGTTCAGCATAAATGCACTCAATTTCTTGTTCAGCATAAATGCATTTGTTTTTACTTAGTATAATACCATGATCAATGCATCTTTCGGTGACAGCCGAGGCATCATCTTTGTGCTGTTCTGTGGTCTTGAAAAAGATAAGAATATGATCAATTTAAACTAAATAACAATGATTAAGGTCTTTGAAGGCGTTATCTATTCTTTCCTGGAATATTTCGGGTGCATTTTAAAGACCAAGTGGTATTACTATCAATTCATAATATCCTTGTAGGTCATTAAATGCAGTTAAAGGAATACTTTCCTCATCTATTTTTATCTGCCAATAACCGCTTCTGCAATTCATTTTTAAGAACCAAGAGACTCCTTGAATTCAGTTGAAAAAGTCCCTTCTCTTAGAAATATAATAACCATCAAAGACAGTATTATCATTAAACTTTTTATGATTGATTACTATTCTACCTTTTCCTTTTTTTCTTCAGCATGATTTCTTACCATGAAAGCGGAACTGGTGAGGACTCTTACTGTTTCTAATCAATCCTTTATGTAGAAATTCTTTGATTTGTTTATTAAACTCTTGAATGTCCTAGTGGGTATACACCATTTGTTTAACTCGGATGATAATTTTGGGATTTAATAAAGTGATTTTAGCAATTGTTTTGTCTTTATCCCAAAATTTTAGAGGATTGCTAGAGTAGAGTTCTTTGCATAATTTTTCCTATTGTTCAGCAATCTGCTCTTTAACATATAACTCAAGTAATAAGATTGTAAGTGCTACTTCTCATTGCATAGGCATTACCTTCTCACCACGCTGGCTGCGTGTAAATTTAATTTTTTAATGAGTGTAAGCCTTAATTTTTCAATGGGGACTGAGTGGCCATTAATTGTAAATATTTTTTGGTTTATGGTTTGGGTGCATGGAGAATATAATCTTTGGAAATTATTTTCAATAATCATATCATGAGAGGGTTGATCAGTAGCCCGTAGAACTGGTATAATGCATTAGACTCGTCCTAATTCTATGGATAGCCAGTCTATGGCTTCATTACGGCTTATAACACTATTATCAGCTATCCTTACTTGTAAAGGGTTATTAGCTCTTTTCCACATAAATTCAGGAAATAGTGATCTTTTCCTAAAGCATACACAACAACCACTATCTATGTAAGCACATAGCTCATACTTATTATATCCCTCTAAGGATATGTTTATTAGGATATAAATGCTATTAGGATTTGTGCTGGCAGCTGCGTAGCATATCTCCATAGTCATATTTTTGACTAATTCATCCTCGTAAATTGGTTCGCTAACAGTTTTCGTTTTGTACCCAATGACCTTTCCATCTAGACTCGTAATTCAATCTATACTGGGTCTTGCAGCTTCAAAACTTATTCTACTCATTCCACTGGTCAGGCTAATTGTGTCATCTTCTTTAAGCTCTTCTTTAGCTGATGAAGATCTTTCTCCCCAATTTGATCTTGTACTCATACTTCTTAATAACTGGGATTTTATGGTGATTTTACCCTCTTCACCAATTTTTATTATATTTTTCTTATTTATCTTAGTAGGGTTGATAAAGGTAGATATGTATGAGCGATATATTTTTATTTATTGAGGATTAGACTTAATCCTCTGGATTTTTTGTGTATAGGTGGGATTTTTAAATTTTTCTGCTTCTATCATTGTTACCTTAATATTTAGGTCTATTGTATTGTCTAATTTGTAGATAATTTTTCAAAATATCCTTAAAGAATATCCTCCTCTTTTCATATCCATCCCAACTGTTTTTATATTAAAGGATAGGAAGTTTTTAGCAAATTCATCTTTTAGACACACATAATATCTTGGTCTGCAATTGAATCCTACTGACCCATTACATAAATTGATTTTTATTCCTATGATGATTTAATTATTAAATTTGATGTGCCTAATATCACAGAGTAAAGCGTAAATATCAATATCTTTACTGTAATATTGTAATGGAATGATTTAAACTTGAACACTTCTGACATGGATATACCTATACTTTCTATCTTTGTTATGCTTAAGGATATTCTCCCAATTAATGAAATTAACTTCCCCTACATCATACTCACAATCTTTTATCTCAAGATCTCCTTCCATCATTTCACATACGTATTTGCTTTTTAATTGAAAGATGAATTTTTTATAGATTATGTCTTTTTGGATTATGGGAAGAAACAAATTTCCTTTGACTTTCTCATGATCATTGTCTACAACAAACTCTTCTTCTTGAAGATCATCAAGACTAACCGAGCTACTTTCCATCATATGACTTGATTCTTCATAATCACTTTCTTCATATTCATTATCCAATATAATTTCAACAATCCCTTTGTTGTTACTTAGGGCTAGGTCTAATGCCTCGTCTTCACTAAGCTCAAGATAATCTAGGCTTCCTAAGGTTTCAATTAGCTTATTAGTATTCCTGTTTTTGCATTCATTAGTATAATGACCTACTTCTCCACATGCGCAATATTTGCAGTTGTTTTTTCCTGCAGGGCAATAAGCAGCTTTTCTAAAAAATCTTCATTTTTTAGGACTTGGTTTGTTATAATATTTTCTTCTATACTTTTCACCTCTCTGCTTGTTAAAGTTCTTTTTCTTATAGAATTTTCTTTTTCTTCTTTTCTCAGGTTCCTTTCCCCATTGGTGAGGTGAATCTGTAACGCCCCCAATCTAGGGAGAGTCGCACCGTTAGGACTTTCTAGAGAGAAATCCTTAAGGCTCTTGAAGATCGAGAATTTGGATTAGCATTTAGATAGTCATTCTAAAACAAAATTACCAGAGTTTTCCCTGTTTTAGCAACATTTTAGGGTCTTAGCTCAGCTAAGAGTACCTAGTAATAAGGCATAACATACGCTAATAACCCAAGTTCACTGGCTCCGGCCACTCGCCCGTATCACTAATGATCAAACAACTAAAATAAGGGTTAGAATGCTACATATACAGATACAGAGCCAACTCCATGCTTTCACATACAACAATAAACTTAAAAATTTACAACATGGTAGGCATCAGACACTTTACAAAGCTGGCAGAGACTTCTGAGGGATCGGTATCAAAACAACTTCAAAGGATCTCTTACATCTGCTCAAATTGAACATAGGAAAAAGGGAAATAATAAAGGGATGGGCAATCACATGTTCAGTGAAAATTCCCCTACTTCTTAAAACCCAAAACAGTTACAGGCAATAATACTAATAATAGCCACATATCACGCATTCATACCTTACTATCATAATAGGCAATCAAAGTCCCCAAGGAAAGGTCACCTCCCTTAAAACTTCATTATAACCCTTCAACTCGTTTCTAGGCCCTAAACGGCCAAGCTTCCCTGCTAACAAATAGTTAGGCACGTAATCAAACAAGCAACAAGGATTGAGTTTGAAACTTTCAAATATATTTTTGAAAACGCAGTGACTCTTCATATATTCTAAGATTGGTTTATAATGCACGCCAACTTCTTTAAGGCTTATAATTCTTTGTGAAAATACTCAAAACATCTAAACTGGTACGAAAGACTTGGCAAGAAACATTCTTTTATCGAATATGCACATTGAAAAGCTTGAATGTACGATGCATTACTAGAATGTAACTACATTTCATTTGAAATTTCATTTAAACTATATTCAGAATACATTCATAAAATATATGCAGGTTAAATATATTTGAAAGCTTTTTTCTTTTCTTAAAAACGCTTTACTTGGCCACTTGAGGCTTGTGTTCCTTTAAAAGAACTTCTTTTCTTTTCTGAACTGCTTAGACTGACAAAAAGTCCAATCTCCTTTTTATCAAGAACTTACTTATAACATAAAAACATCTTATTGTACTGGTTAGAGAGGTCAACACCGCCCTTAAGTGAGATAGTCACTCTTAATCTACGTTATTCCTGAGGTATACGTACTTAACTTTTGGTCAAAATGCATCTTAGGAGAGCAACTCTAACCTCGATACTGTCCTCTGTGGGGCAACAACTCACAGCAGGATAATCATATCCTGAGTCCAATTCCCCTTAAGGTTTTCTTACATGTCACACATTAGGGAACAGCTCACACCAAGATATAGCTCACACCATCTTTGCATCCAACTCCCAACATTACCTTAGGAGGACACAGCTCACTCCATCTTTGCATCCAGTTCCCACCCTCAAGGTCTGGCCACTTGCCTAGCACTTTCATAGCCTTTAAAATCGCATTACATTTCTCTTCTTCAGATGCTTACTTTGATGAAATCTTACTTTTAACCAAAATGATCATAACCTTTTGAAATATTTATAGTTCATTCGTTTTTGACTTAAAAACTTCTTATAAATGGAACAAGTTTGCTAACTCATAAATCGACTTCGCAAATAGCTTAAAAGCTTCTTATAAATGTAATACGTTTACTAAATCGTAAAACGACTTAGTTTCTAACTTAATTACTTCGTACGAACGTAATAAGTTTGCTAAATCGTAAAACAACTCCGTTTCTAACTTGAAAGCTTCGTATAAACGTAATAAAGTTGCTAAATCATAAAACGACTTCGTTTCTAACTTGAAAGTTTCGTATAAACGTAATAAGGTTGCTAAATCATAAAATGACTTCATTTCTAACTTAAAAGCTTCGTATAAATGTAATAAGATTGTTAAATCATAAAACGACTGTGTTTCTAACTTGAAAGCTTCGTATAAATGTAATACGATTACTAATTCGTAAAACGAAACCCATTTGGAGCTTAAAGTGCTTAGTTAGCGTTTAATTCAAACTAGATTCGTAATAAAATCCTCAGTTGTCATTTTATAACTCGTTTCAATCCCTTTTAGAACTCAAAGGAGGGTGTGTAAATAAACTGAAGGCTTAAAACGTTCCAAACTTGCTACCATTCAAACTTAAAGCACTTAGCTCGTTTATAAGGTAAACATTTCTTCATAAATTTTCAACGTAAATGCTTCTTGAAACATAATGGTTTTACTAGCTCTTAACTCGAAACTCCATAGAGACTCAAGTAAGCAAATAGCATACAAATCAGCTAAACTCACAATTAGGACCTTAAGATGCACTTTTTCAGGATGTCTAAATTCTTTTAAATGCAAGGAGAAGTCATACACTAACCGATGCCTTAAAACATTTTCGAACTCACTTTTATTTTGTTTTTAAACTTCCTAAACCTATCAACTATTCAGTCGAGTCACTAACTGAATAGTTCGACGATTTAGGACCGTTTTACACCTTAGATGTCCTAACAAACGAATAAACGGCTAACAAACTTAAAAGTATTTTCAAACGTGTAAAACCAACTTTCTAAATGACCTTTTTCTTTTTAAAGACGTCTAAAGTTTCAAGAATTAATCACATAACGTCACGTAGCATATTGGGGGAAAAGGGTTCACACATAGCACATTCAAGCACTTCATATCACAACTCGGCAGAATCTGCCTATTAAGCCACAAATGGCCTCGCAATCCAAACGATTGCAGCAAATTACAACCTTAGCTCCCTCCTCACACAACGCCTACCACAAGAACCTCGAACCACTCAATAGTTCCATCTCGAGCCATCCAACTTCCAACTCGGTTTAATATTGTCATAAACAAACCAATAATACAGAAAAGGATCGTACATAGGTATAATATTCATGCTTAATAGCCAACTTAGAATTTAAGGTACTAAACTGATGCAAATAGAAACTTCAAGCGATATTTACTTTCTTGTTCGCAAACCAATATCCATAGGCATAGTATTTCCTTTGTAATTACCAAGAATAGGCCATTAACATGCCCAAACTAATTTAGTCATAACTTTCAGACATAATTCAGTTTACACCACAATTACTTCAACTACCCAACTAGCACCCCTAAGCGTTAAATAGTCCTTCAAATGCGACAACTGATGCTACAACAGCCCACTATCAACATTCTATTTACTTTCAAATCCTCAATTTAATCGGTCCATTCAACCATGCATTTACTCAACATGCGATTAACCAAAATCAGTACCATGCTTGTAATTTCTCAATATCAATTCTAATTTACCCAAACTAACTACTAAACTCAGAGTCGACATGCACTAGCTAATTTAGTTAAATTCGTTGAAAATAATAGTAATTTAGGAGGAAAGGAACTCTCACCTTGAACCCAAGTTAAAGGTTCGATTCGCGGCTGTGGGCGCGACTTTAGGGGCTCGAACAACTCCAATCCTTCGCCTCTTGCTTACGACGCTCGAACAAGACCCAAATCGCACCCAAATTCCCGAAATTCGAACCCTAAAATAGACCCAAACTCACTTACTAATTTGAGGTTGAATTGGGGTTTGAAAGCAACAATTTCTACCCTAATTTATAGAAAATTGAAGCAACTAAGAGGTGAAATTCATGGCCATACCTGGGGCATGCGTTCGAGCTTCAACTCAGCGCCAAGAAAAGTGGCTTGCTTGTTCGAATTTCAGCCCAATTCGCATCAAATGGTTGACCAACTCGTAGGGGAGGCCGAACGGTATGAATTTGCGGTTGTGTGGGGCGAAAATCTACTGGGCTTAAGCTTGGAAGTGACATTAATGAAGGAAGAGAGGAGGAGGAAGAAGACGGGCAATAGAGTGAGAGGAGAGAGAGTGTCGGGGGGGGTCGCGGCAGGGGGAGAAAGAAGGGAGGATCACACGTGAATTACTAATTTGCCCCTCCCTACTCTCTTTCGTTTATTTTTGGTATAGGCTGATTCATATTCGGTACCGCTAGTCTAATTCGAAACCCGAATTCTAAACCCAAATTGACAGTATAATGTTTCATCGATTACTAGTTCCCAAATACAGCCACGTTTGATTTAATAAACATCGAACTACTCCTAAGGTTGATAACCTAATCGTATTCGGGTTCCTAATTGGTTTAACACTCGTTAATAACCGTTAATAACGTTTATTAAAAATCATCGAAAGATTTTCAAAACTAATAATAATATTAGTAGAAATAATAATAATAGTGAAAATAACATCCTTTTTAATAAAATTAACGCTCACATAGGCACTTTAGAAAATAATTTTAGCTCATATCGCTAATAAAATATGGTCTTTAGAACGCAAAAAGGCATTACAAACAATTCAACAGAATATAAAGTACGCAGGTATTACAGAATTCTAACAAGTTAAGAGCTGCTTCTTAATCTTCTTTGGCTTTTAAAGATCAGGACATTGTTCATTAACCCATTTTCATAAATAGGACATTCTTGATCCAAAGGTGTCAACAATATCTGTTCGTTCAAGCCATGTCATGTATTTTTTATTAATTATAGAATTTATAGGATATGCCAATTTGTCATAGAACATACCAAGATTTGTTTCATTATACCCAATTTTGTAGTAGTATTGACTGAATTTAGTAATATAATTTTCTAGATATCTCATATCCAATAGTTCTATATTGTTAATCTTTCTTTACCATTTTCTTGCTTTTTCTTCAGAATCAAATTTAGCTCCGAAGAATTCAGTTTCAATTTCTTTGCACAAACTTTTAAACATATTAGCTGGTGTTTTCATTACTCTTAATGTATTTTTACCATCTTCACTTAATGAATCATATCCATCAGCTATAGTGCCAGAGAAACTATGCTCGATATAATTTAGGAAGTTTGCCGCAGTCCATATAGTATTTAGGTTTAAGATACTATTCATTCCTCTTTTCTAGTGCTCAAATATTTCTTCTCTATTACGGGCTCCATCAATGTTTAGGATATATCCAGTTTTGCTAATTGGGGTAAGGCTAATTTCTTCATAGGTCATGATTTTTCTTGGGATAAAGCCGAAGGAAAATTGCTTGTTCGTCCTACTGGAGCGTACCTAGGTCTAGAAAATGAGTATTTCTTCTAGATGGTTCACCAAATTCTTCAGGTTTAGGAACAACATTCTTAACTAAATTAGTCTCTGTTTCATATAGGTCGATTTCTTCTCTAATCTCATTGATTTTGTTTTCAATAGTCATTTTACCATATTTCTTATCAAGTTTTCTTCTAATTTCTTCTAATAGTAATACATTGAGATCCTCTAATTTAATCATATTCATCTGCTAATATATTTCCTTCTTCTAATTGAACATTACTGGTCTCTTCATTATCATCAGACAAAACGTCATGTTTATCACTAATTGCGCCCATAATCTTATTTAATTCTTCTGGATTTTGTTCTTTTTCGAACGTTTTTTATAGCTTTTCAAGAGTATATTGTTTATACTCAATCCTGATCTTTTCCTTTCTTTTCAATCGATTTTTCACCAGATTATTCTCCTACTTCTTTTTTGATTTTATCTTTTGCAAAGGAAATGAAATCTTATTTTTGGGTTTTGGAAAGTGTATTTATGCTGAAAAGGAGTACTAATACTAGGAGTAGCTTTTTTGTTATGCCTAACTTCGTTAATAAGAGAAAGATGGACTACAATTACTGATTTTTAAGCTCCTTCATTTCAGTCTCAATTTTAGCTAATTCGACTTTTAATTTTAAAACTATGTCAGTGATATAATTTAATTGATGTGCTAATGAGGTAATACCTTCCAACGAGCGGACAATATGGGAATAATTAGGACCAACGCAAGTAGCTGATGATTCAAGTATTAATCACAGTATTAATTAAAGTTAATTAGCTTAATTAGTCATTAATTAGCTTAATTATCTTAATTATTTTTGTGCACGTGGCTCTGATACCAGTTGAAAGAAGGCCTCAAGTTATACTTGTGGGCAAAATATCACAAACACCAATTTAGATTTTTCGAAAGTAAGTTTTTAAGGATTAAGGGTAGATTTGCAAATATAAAAAGTTTTTAGCCGTGCTTTGCAAACTAGAATAGTACTTGGGTCTAGAAAATAGCTTAAATAAAAATTTGAGGGTCCTTTTTCTTAGTTTCTACAAAAGACAAGGAACCTTATATTAAGTTTTAAAAACCGAGGGCTCTTAAAATAGTTTATACTAAACTGATGGTACCTTTGTGTAGTTTTTATTTAAGGATTGAGGGTAGATTTGCAAATATAAAAAGTTTGTAGGCGTGCTTTGCAAACTAGAATAGTACCTGGGTCTAGAAAATAGCTTAAATAAAAATTTAAGGGTCCTTTTTGTATATTAAGTTTTAAAAACCGAGGGCGCTTAAAATAGTTTATACTAAATTAAAGGTACCTCTGTGTAGTTTTTATTTAAGGATTGAGGATAGATTTGCAAATATAAAAAGTTTTTAGGCGTGCTTTGCAAACAAGAATAGTACCTGGGTCTAGAAAATAGCTTAAACAAAAATTTGAGGGTCCTTTTTCTTAGTTTCTACAAAAGACAAGGAACCTTATATTAAGTTTTAAAACCGAGGGCTCTTATAATAGTTTATACAAAACTGAGGGTACCTCTGTGTAGTTTATATATAAATATATATATATATATATATATATATATATATATATATATATATATATATATATACATATATATATATATATATATATATATATATATATATATATATATATATATATATATATATATATATATATATTATTTATATATATATA
>JAKOGI010000353.1:605000-675726 GCA_029747015.1 Carnegiea gigantea | reverse complement strand
ATATATAGACACACACACATTTACACACATTTACACATGCGCACACACACGCACACATGCACAAATACGTAAAAAATGAAGTTCTCCTAGCTATATTTGGGTGTATGGTTTGTGATCAACGAACAAATTTGTAATGATCACTGTAGATAGATCATTAGATTAGGAAACATAATTCTATAGATCATTAGAACTAGATCTATTGATCGCTAACTAATATTATAGAAAAACATATATTATGACATTCATTATAGTCACTATAGATAGATCAATTAATTGCAAAACATAATTCTATGGTCACTAAAACTTGATCTATTAGTCACTAACTCATTTCTTAAGAAAATGTTTAGGCTCAACTAACAACAAACTCAGTGTGTAATTTATGATCAACAAATATATTTATAATAATTGCCAATGATACTTTCAAGATCACAATATCAATTAAACATTCTACTCACGTGTATAACTCTCAGAATCACCACTAGAAAATCAATTGATCACTAACTAATATCATACGTAAAAATATATATATCATAATACAATCTTTGATGGATATGTTTGGTAATTGACCACTGCCGCACGCACACGGGTGTCGTAGTATAGATTAAATATCATCCTCAAGGGCCAAAGTAATCTATCAAGTCATTTCTATTAGAAATTACTAAGCAACAACTTAATCGAGGATTTGATTTAATAACTTCTAATTAACTAATTTTAAATTCAATCAAGAAGAAAACGTCTAGGGATTTATGTAGTTAAGAAACGTGATTGGATCAAAATGATTAACACGTACTTTTTTCTAATTGGATAATTTCGAGGAATTGTAATTTATCCAAAATTTAGTTTATTCCTTCGAAATTAATGAAATTGCCAAAACTAAGAAAAAATTATTCTCTCAAACTAATTTGTCTTAATCCAAGTTCAATATTTTCAATTACTCTCGAGTCCTCCTAATACGCAAATCTCTCTTTCAAGTCATCACTACACTAAGTTTTATCAAGCAGTCTAACAATCAAATTTGACCTTTCAGTACTTCATTCAATTGTTTCACGTGTGCAAATAAAATTTGGCCAAACATCGACTCACAACATAATAATTACTTGATAAAATAAAAGCAAACCAATCATAAAACAAAAGTAAAATTCTATTTATTAAAACATGATCTAACTACACTTCCATAAAATAACAAATCCCTAAACATGATAAACTACTCACTCATGATTAAAAATTAAACAACTAACCAATCGAAACAGCGAAATCTAAGAGGGAAGGACTTGACAAAGACAGTTCAAACCACCAACGAAACCGAACTCCACATCAAGATTTCTCACTTATACAAATAGCAAACTAAAAATCCTATCAAAAAAGAGCAAAATTTGGGAAGAGAACGAACCAATCTTTGCTATGCTTGTTGCTTTGCTGCTGAGGGACGGGTTCATAAAGAGGAGTATGAAGATTCTTAGCCACATAGCCGAAAGGAAAACGAAGAGGCCATAGTTACACAGCTCACCACAGTCCGTGGCAGGCACCACAGTTGGACCGTAGTCTTAGCTGGAACCACATTTCTACTCTGCTCTTATTCCATGGGCATAACACCTCATGGAAATCCATTAGGGGTCAAAATACACTCGAATGAGCGTCAAATGCTAGGCCAAAATTGTCCAAATCCCTGCAAATATCATCAAACAATCATACCCAAGTATAAATCGAGGATAGGAGTATAAATGGTAACTTAAAGCACATATTTCTCCTAAAAATATAGTAAAATGACCCTAAAATGATATATATAATAAGCACTTATCAGTAATCAATAGTTTACTTGCAGTGATCAATAATCTTTGTTTCATTATCATCAATACATTGCTTGGTGATAAATTCTAAGGAAGGAACAAGCAGCACGTCTGTGCGCTTGTCCCATTCGTCCTATACAAAACCTCACATACATATATATATGTGTGTGTGTGTGTGTGTGTGTGCGCGCGCGCGCGCGTGTGTCTATATATGTATATGTATATGTATATGTATATATGTGTGTGTGTATATATATATGTGTGTGTATGTATGTAAAATCCTTTTCTACATGCAACAAAGGTCAGACGTCAGACGTCAAACCCTTTTGAGATGGGTCAAACCTAAAAAGTCGTAATGAATATCCTGGGATATTGTTTACTTTTGAGTAGGGATGGCAATGTTGCATACAATCAATGTTTCATTCTTGGTGCGAAATTGAGTAAATTGCATTCTCTGTACATACCTAATTATATTATATCTTCTGACACTACCTAGGCGAGGGTGCCCTATCCTAGTCACTTGCATTCAGGACATACGATAATTGCACTTCCTTTTGTCATTTCCCCTTTAATAATCTTTCCCACCAGTGACAACGGTTAGTTGTCAAACCTTTTTGCCTAGCCATACATACAACAAACGTTATGATATCCTGGGATATTCATTGCATTTGTTCGGGATGGCAATGTTGCATACTGTACTGTTCTAATGTTGGCCTGAAGTTGACTACGACCTTATTCTTTTCTGCGATTTGGAGGATTTAGCTTATAGCTTATAGTTTCTTACAGCTCCTTATAATTTCTTTCATTTTCTTAGAGCATTAACTAAATTCTTACATCTTATTATATCTCCTTGCATATTCTTAAATCTCCTTATATATTTTTTTATGAAATTCAATTTGTCATTTTTGTTTCTCGTATTTATAGTACCATGTATATACTTTTTATATGCTACCAATATGAAAAATCTTATATCTTTTCTTCTAAACATAATATTTTTATAAACATAAAAACGTAATTTAACGATGTGAATTAATATTTGAGTTTTGACATGAAGCATATATGTCATTATAGAGAAATAAGTCCAGCATGTTTTAAAATTATAATATAAAAATCACATTTGTGTTTCAGTTTCGACATAAATCATATATAAAAATAGTCAAAATCTAGGTGACGAAAGAATTTCAATTATTTCCCCCTAAGTATACCCATCCTAACTTGGTTGCTATCATTTTACAATTGAACATTGGGTAGAATTTAATTCCAATATGTTAAATTTAACTAGGATTTCATTTTTAGGGTTCTATTGAATTTTGTTGAGAAATTTGTTATTTTTTAACATTTTCTTATAGGGAGGTGAAACTACTGTTAATGCTAAAAGACCACATCAAGTGTAGAATATATTTGGTTCTCCAAATTTGTCGGCTTGAATTTATTTTATTGTTATTTAATTCACTTGTTTAAAGGTTTATTTTTATTAACTGTGTTATTTCAATATTGTTTTTATCATTTAAAATGATAATTGTAGAGAAATAACATTTTTTTTCTATAATGTTCAAATGTAATTTATTTAGTGATGTTATAAAAATTATTTCATAAATATCGGTGATAAACGTATTTTACTTTCATGAAATAATTTTTTCACTATTCATTTATTAAAGGCCAGCAATTGGGCATACATATGTAAAAATTATACTATACAACTTTTTAATAATTTAATAACTCCTTACATCTATTCTTACGACTTTGTACAGCTCTGTGCAGGTTCTGACTTCTTGTAACTTTTTACATGTTCTTACAATTTCTTTACCCTTCTTACAATTCTTTTCATCTTCTTATGACTCCATATATTTTCTTACAGCTTACAACTGCATCTTATCTCGAAAAAGAACAAGCCTTATATTACATTCACCGCACATAAGCAATTCAATAACATCTTGTGACATTACATCGAGAACAACTATATTTTGCTTTACAACAGTTGCTATAATTTTACAGAAATTTTACATTGAAAAGCGAAAGGAAAGGTTGTCTAAAAATTGACATAGTTTCCAAAGACAGTAACCAACATGGACTTGCTTGTAATTACCCGACAACATATTTCATCCCCACATTTTCCCATTACAAGACAAGGTCATCGCATGCTGACATATACATGTTATCCTGGGATACCCTGCATAGTGTCCCCAGATTCCTACGTTTGCTGCCTATATTACATAGAAATAGACCTGTCCATTCGGGCGGACAGATTAAATACGAGTCAGGTGTATTCGGATTCGAGTAAAATACGGGTCGGGTGTATTTCGGGTTCGGGTAAAATTCGGGTCGGGTGTATTTCGGTTTTATGGGTTTCGGATCAACCCAACGGGTTTAGAGTGCCTTTTCTGTGAGTTATTTTTCTTTTTTTAAAATCAAAAATTCTGCATATTTATTACTCAAAATTGTCATTATTTAAGGAAAATACATAATAATTGTAATTTCTCAAAAGAATATTAAAATATTCAAACATTTTATTATAATATATGAACATCTTGCATAGGCGGGCAAAGAATTAAACCCCACTTGATTTTGGATAGATCGACCCGTATATTGAAAGAAAGTTAATAGTGGGTCGACTATTTATTGGGCAGCCCATCTAGAGCATTTTAATAGGTTATACCAGTTTCACCGCTAATAACCTATTTAATGATTTAATATTTTTATTAACTAACCTACCAATGTCTAATCAAGTAAAACTTTATTAATGGACCGACCCCAATGCGAATACGACTAGTCGTTGTTCTACCGTTAGTATCATAGTTCAAGATTAGTCAGAACGAAAACCAAATAAAATTAAATAAAAGAAGTACAACATATTATCTTGCAGTTGTAACATCAAAAATTTAAATTATTATAAATTAATTAATTTTAAAAAAACTAGACAAATTTGTTTAACTAACTATATAATGGTATGACTTTCGCATCTTTAATGCTTGTGTTCTTTTAAATTAACTTTTTAAAAAAGATTAGATAGTTATTCCATGCAATTTTATACCTATTTTAATCGTTTTTTCATCTAAAAATTGTGTACGGTTTTATTTCAGAGAATGGAGAAGAAAAAAATAAGGTTATTATTGTTTAATTTGTAAATAGATGTAATAGTTATATAATGTCTTTTCAAAATACTCAATAAAAATGACTAACTATTATTGTTAAAAGAGATAAATTAGAGAAAAATAAAGAACTAAGGATATAATATTCGGGTCAAGCGGGCGGGTTCGGGTTCGGGTCGGGTTTGACCCGCTAATTTGCGGGTTTTTCGGGTTCGGTTTATTTCGGATTCGGGTCGAGAAAATCGTGTTCAAAACCCAAAATTTTCTGGTGGTTTCGGGTCGGGTTTTCAGATCGGGTTAATTTTTGACAGGTCTACATAGAAAGGCAGTTTGTACATCATCTGCTTTACCACCAAATATAATTCATAGGTTCACCAACGACCACCACTATCGGCAGCGTCACTGGTGGAAACAAAATGTTGAAATGGTTGGCTTCACAACCAATTCACTTCCAAATGAGGTGCTATAAAAATACATTCAAGTGACTACTGTATCATGCACCTTTACCAACACTAGTCCATACTCAATGATGGTCACCACAAACAACTCCCTGAAACTGAATAAATTACCCTCTTCATAAGCGCCAAAATCAGCTCATGTATCTCTACAAGTGTTCCTGTAATGGCCTACTGCACCACAATTTGAACAATCCTAACAGTAGTTCCTTACCATTAAGACCAAACCCAATCCTCTGCACCTGACGTCTGCCCTGCAGATGTGGATTATTAGGAGGCAAAATTTGTCAGCTGTAATTGCCATCGAGCTCCTCACCACCAATAATATAACCCCTGGAATCATCAACATACGCTGAATCATGGGATTCCATGGATTGCACCACATTAAGATACCCTGCATTGTCGACTTGAAGCAGTTGCTAACAAAGTTGTACAAGGTCTGTTTCTGTATGACAGCCAATACATGTACACAGGGCAGCCCCTACAACTCAAACAGCTTGCAGCTGCCACTACCCAGGGGGGGGGGGGAATCATACTTCCGTACTTATCTAACCACATATAACTTCGTGTGGTAGAGAAACCAAGGAAATTGTATGTTCAGAACTATCTCTCCGTAAAATAAGTGTGGAAAATATATAACCACTCTTACAAGAGTAAAAGCCTCTCTTATAAATTACACGGAAAAACTATATAGAGGAATTCTCTGTCTATTGTAAAATATTTTAAGGGCCCTCTGTTTTGATAACCAATCATAAGGTATCCTATCTTTTGAGGTAATTAGCAAAAAGAACCATATTCACTGTTCACCTATTTTGTATAAACGCCCTAAGCTATTCATATTTGCAAATCGACCCTCAATCCTTAAAAATTTACTTTCAAAAAATCCAAATTTGTGTTTGTGACATTTTGCTCACTAGTACAACTCGAAGCCCTCTTTCAACTGGTATCAGAGCCACGTGGCCAAAAATAATTAAGATAATTAAGTTAATAAATAATTATTTAAGCTAATTAACTGTGATTAATGCTTGAATCACTTTCTGCTTGCCCTGGACAAAACTATTCACATATTGTTCACTCTTCGAAAGGCATTTCTCCTGTAGCACCTCAATAAACTATATCACTGATATAATTTTAGAATTAAAAGTAGAATTAGCTAAAATTAAGACTGAAATCAAGAAACTTAAAAGGTAATTATCCATAATTCACTTTTCTCTAATTAATGAAGTTAGACATAGCGGAAAATCTACTTCCGGTGTTAATACTCCATTTCAGCATAAATATCCTTTCCAAAATCCAAAAAACAAGAATCTTTTTTCTTTGCATGATATAGAAATTCAAAAAGAAGTAGGAGATAAATCAGGTGAAAAATCGGCTGAAAAAGCAGAAAAAGAAGAACGTGATGGAGTATACGCAGTATACTCTTGAAGAATTGCAGAATATGTTCAAGAAAGAATAAAATCTAGCAGAATTAAACAAGATTATGGGCGTAACTAGTGATAAATATAAAGTGTTATCTGACGATAATGAAGAAACCAATAATGTCCAATTAGAAGATGAAATATATCAGAAGATGAAATGTACCAGAAGATGAATCTTATTAAACTAGAAGATCTTAATGTGTTACCTTTAGAAGAAATTAGAAGAAAACTGGATAAAAAATATAGCAAAATGACTGTTGAAAATGTGATTAATGAAATTGGAGAAGAACTCGACCTAGGAGAAATAGAGACCAATTTATTAACAATGTTGTTCCTAAACCTGAAGTATTTGGTGAACCTTCTAGAAGAAATACTCACTTTATAAGACTTAGATACGTTCTAGCAGGATATACGACTAATGTTTCCTTCGAGTTCATCCCAAGAAAAACTACAACTTTTGAATAAGTTGGTCTTACTCCAATTAGTCAAACAGGATACATCTTAAATATAAATAGAGCTCGTAATAGAGAAGAAATATTTAAACATTGAAAAAGGGGCATGAATAGTATCTTTAACCTAAATACTATATGGACAATTGTAAAGTTTCTAAATAACATCTACCGTAGTTTCTCTGGCACTGTAGTGGACTGGTATGATTCATTAAATGAAGATGGTAAAAATATATTAAGAATGATGAAAATACTAGTTGCAATGCTCAAAAATTTATGCAAGAAAGTTGAAACTTAGTTTATCGGAGCTAAACTTGATTCTGAAGAAAAGGCAAGAGAATGGCAGAGAAAGATTAATAATACAGAATTATGGGACATGAAATATCTGAAAAATTATATTGCTGAATTCAGTCGATATTATTACAAAATTGGGCATAATGAAACTAACCTTAGTATGTTCTGTAACAAATTGTCGTATCCGATAAATTTCATAATTAATGAAAACTACATTACGTGGCTTGAACGAGCAAATGTCATTGATACCCTTGGATCAAGAATATCATATTTAAAAAAATGAGTCAATGATCAATGTCTTGATCTCTAAAAACAGAAGAAAATTAAGTAGCAACTCCTAACTCACTAGGATCCGCCTCACCAATGGAGAAAAGAACTTGAAAGAAGAAGAAAAAGAAAATTTTATAAGAAAAAGAGTTTTAACAAGCAAAGAGGAGAGAAATTTAGAAGAAAATACTCGAATAGATCAAGTCCTAAAAAATATAGATTTTTTAGGAAAGCAGCCTGTCCGGCAGAGAAAAACAACTGCAAATGCTAGGCATGCAGGGAAATAGGACATTATGCAAATGAATGCACAAATCGAAAGAATAGCAAGCTTATTGAAACCTTTGGTAGCCTAGATTATATTGAGCTTAGTGAAGATAAGGCATTAGACCTAGCCCTAAGTAACAACAAAGGAATTGTTGAAATTATACTGGACAATGAATATGAAGAAAGTAATTACGAAGACACCAGTCATATGATGGACAGTGGCTCGATTAGTCTTGGTGATCTTCAAGGAGAAGATTTTGTTGTAGATAATGATAACGAAGAAGTCAAAGAAAATTGGGTCCTCCCCATAATCCAGAAAAACATGATCTTTAAAAAATCCATCTTTCAATTAAAATGCAAATATGTATGTGAAATGGTGGAAGGAGATTTAGAGATAAAAGACTGTGAGTATGATGTGGGAGAAGTGAGTCTCATTAATTGGGAAAACATCGTTAAGCACAACAAGGATAGAAAGTATAGGTATATTCATGTTAGAAGTGTCCAAGTCCAAATCACTCCATTACAGTATTATGGCAAAGATATTGATCTTTATACTTTGCTCTGTGAAATTAGGCATACCAAGTTCAATAATCAAATTATCATATGGATAAAGACTAACTTATGTAACGGACTGGCAAGATTCAATTGTCGACCGAGGTACTATGTGAGTCTAAAGGATGAGTTTGCTAAGCACATTCTATCCCTTGAGATAAAAACAGTTGAAATGGACATGAAAAGAGGAGGATATCCATTAAGGATATTTTGAAAAATTATCTATAAATTAGATAATACTATAGACCTAAAAACTAAGGTCATAATGATAGAAGCAGAAAAATTTGAAAGTTCTACCCCTATGCAGAAAATCTAAAGGATTAAATCTAATTCATAGAAGATAAAGATTGATCGTTCATGGATATCTAGCTTTGTTAACCCTACTAAAATCAACAAGAAAAATGGGATAAAAGTTGATAAGAATGGTAAAATTACCATTAAACCCCAATTATTAAGAAGCATTAGTGCAACATCAGACTGGGGAGAAGGATCTTCATCAGCTAAAGAACAGCTTACAGAAGATGATACAATGAGTATGACCAGTGAATTAAGTAGTTAGAGTTTTGAACCCGCAAGGCATAGTACAGACCAAAGTATGAGTTTAGATAGAAAGCTTGTTGGGTACAAAACAAGAACTGTTAGTGAACCAATCTATGAAGATAAATTAATCAAAAACATGACTATGGAGATATGTTATGAAGCTACCGACACTAATCTTAATAGCATCTATATCTCAACAAAGATATGTTTAGAGGGATATAATAAATATAAACTGTGTGCTTACATAGATAGTGGTTGTTCTGTATGCTTTGAAAAAAGAACATTATTTCTAGAATTTATATGGAAAAAAGCCAAGAATCCTTTATACGTAAGGATAGCTGATAATAGTATTATAAGCCATAATGAAGTTATAGAAGGGTTATCCATAGAATTAGGAGGAGTTCAATGCATTATACCAGTTGTATGCGCTACTGATCAACCATCATATGATATGATTATTGGAAATAACTTTTAGATATTATATTCTTCATGTACACAGACCATAAACCAGATAATATTCACAATAAATGGTCACTTAATTCCTATTGAAAAATTAAGTAAGGCTTACACTCATAAGAAAATAGCTAGCATGGTGAAAAGGTAATGCCTGCACAACGTGAGATAGTACCGACGATCTCACTACTTGAGTTATCTATTAAAGAGCAAATTACTGAACAACAAGAGCAATTATGCAGAGAGCTCTACCCTGATAATTCTCTAAAAATTTGGGATAAAGATAAGGCATTTGCTAAAATCATTATATTAAATCCCAACATTATTATTCAAGTCAAATAAATGGTATATACACACTAAGACATTCAAGAATTTGATAAACAAATTAAAAAACTTCTGGATAAAGGATTAATCAGGAACAGCAAGAGTCCTTACACCAGTCTCGCTTTTATGATAAAAAATCATACAAAAGAAAAAAGAGGAAAAGCAAGAATGGTGATCAATTATAAAAAGCTTAAGGATAATACTGTCTTTGATGGCTATTATATTCCTAACAAAGCTGTCCTTTCAATAGAATTTAAGGAGCCTCTTAGTTCTCAAAAATAGACTGCAAAAGCGGTTATTGGTAGATAAAATTGGATAAGGAAAGCATTCCTTTAACTGCATTTAGTACCTCACAAGGACATTATAAATGAATAGTAATGCCATTTGATATTAAAAATGCACCTCAAATATTTCAAAGAAGAATGGATGACATCTTCAAAGACCTTAATCATTATTGCCAAGCTTACATTGATGATATCCTTGTCTTTTCAAAAATCATAGAACAGTACAAAGATGATGCCTTAGCTGTTACCCCAAGATGCGTTGATCATGGTATTATACTTGGAAAGAACAAACGCATTTATGCTGAACAAGAAATTGAGTTTTTAGGTTTAGAGATAAAAGTTGGACAAATCATCCTACAAAAGCATATTTTGAAAAAAATAGAGAACTTTCCTCAAAAGATTGAAGATAGGAAACAACTAGAAAAGTTTCTTGGATGCCTTACCTATGCTTTAGATTTCATTAAAGATTTAGCTAACCTAAGAAAGCCATTGCTGCAGAAACTCAAGAAAGAAGTAAGTTGGACATGGACCACTAATAATACAAAGATTGTTCAAAACTTCAAAAAAATGTGTAAAAATCTTCCTATTCTTAACTTACCTACCAAAGGAGATGATTTAGTTCTTGAGACAGATGCCAAAGATGAGCATTAAAGTACAATACTCGAAATCAAAGAAGGTGAAAAACTCTGCAAATATTGGTGGAAGTTTTAATCCGATGGAATGCAACTATCCCACAATGGAAAAGAAAATCCTTACGGTCACAAGGAGAATTGAAAAATTCCTAATCTTTTTAGCCCCAAAAACTATTCTTATTTGAATTGATTGCAAAGGAATACTTGGTTTTGTGAAAAAGAATTTATCAAATATGCAAAGGCAAGGACAACTCTTGTGTTGGCAATTATGGCTTAACTAGTTTTCTTTCTCTATTGAATATATACAGGGATCGAAAAACTCTCTGGCAGACAGTTTAACTTGAGAATTTGCCAATGGTGATCATCAGAGTAGCAGTTCAGCCAGAAAAGGAGAAAATCCATAATGAAATGCCATTGTTACTAGAACGGGTTTCTTCTTCTAGTAAAATCCTTATTGAAAATTTAGAATTTCATACAAAAAGTAGATCACGTTTTGTTCTACTATCTTCTGCCTACCTAATAGCCCAAAGATTTCCTGTTCTAGAGTTACAAGTTAATTATCTTATATGTCCTTATGATATCTAAGAAAAAATAAGTTTCTATGTCTAAGAAAATTGGTTTAATGAATGGTATGCAGTCTGCATCGACTATTATCATTATTATTCCTATGATATTTGGGAGTCCTGAAGTACAACAATATACTTTCTCGATAGATCTGGAGTTGTTAGTGTTAGTATCACAGCAAATTCAATCTCTCCAAATGACCCCGTCAAGAAAGTCTTGGAGTACGGGATGGTAGTTTACTTTATGGAGTTCCGGATCCGAGGTTCCTATTTTTTTCAACACTAATTAAATTCCAGCAATGCATGTTCAAGTAGATCCATTGGATTCTTACATCTTCTGATGGTCCAACAAAATTCCTAAATAATAGATCTCTATATGTGGAGGTACATTGTGCACTAATCGAGTACGAAATGGAAAAAAACAAACCGGCTCATTATCTTGTTTAGATAGTTGATTTTGACAAACCTAAAGATCGATCACAAGAATGGAATCTAGAACATTGACAATCTATTACTGATCCTGCTTTAGCAATAGCCATTGGATTTTTCAACATTTCTCAACGAAGTTGGAGATTAATTGAACGAGGAGAAACACTAAGGCATTGCGAAAATACTACCGTCGCTTATCATAATGAGTTTAATGAATACATGAACCTAGAAGGCGCTGCCTCAGAAGATATTTTTGATTATCTCTTTGATGTTGGAGCTCGAAAATTCTTATCAAAAAGAGGAAAGAAATATCTTCTTAAGCTATTTGAGAAATGGGATCCAAAGCATCTACAATTAGATGAAAACTTTGATGATTATCCAGATAATGATGGTCTAGAAGATATAATTGGAGATGAAGGCATGCAAAATCTCAATAATGATGACTAGTCTTGTCATCATTAAAATCTCTGAAAAAGGTTACTCCATTATTGTACTCTCTTGACAAGTGTCAGGTCCGTAAAATAAAGCAGTTTACTGTAGCCATGTAAATGTACTGTAGGCATGTGAAAAATCAGTGGGTACTTTAGCCAATAGGGCATCCTATATAACCCCATCCCATCTACAAAAGGAGAGGTTAAGTTCTAAGAAGGGACACGGCCATTTGAGCATTCTTGAGCGAAAGAGATGTTGGCATTTCTCTATGAGCAAGCATTTCTAATGATCTTAGCTTAAGTCCCCCTTTAAGCTTTCCATTATAATATTTCGACTTTCAAGCTTTCCACAGAAGAAGTTTTCCAGTAGGGAACATTATTGAATTGAACCTTATGTCTTAAATATTATAATTTCTTGAATAAAGCCTCACTGTTTTTTAAAATGCTTAAAACTTGATTAATGACTATGGTCTGAGATACGAAATGAAATAGACATGTGCTGTGCCTGATCTAAGAAATGTGGGGTTGAGATTAGCAATCTCTATAAACCGAAAGTTAGAGTAACGTTAGAGTCCAGCGCTAACTAAGTTTAGGTAATGATCAAAACTCTCTAATTAAGCTTTAACTATTTTGCTAAGCATGGTGGGTTGTTAATCATAGAAAATATAATATTTATAGTCTAAGTAGTAGATTATGATAACTAGTACCAGTAAAGTCATTACAAGAAGTTAAATTAATTAAAACAAAGTATTTTCCCATTTAAACCCTTAAAATAGCTTATTTGAGCAGTTCAGCCAATCCAGTAGCCTTTCTGTAATTTCTAAAAATTCAAAGACTAAAATAATAAGAAAAAGGACCAAAAAATGGTTACCTAGAAGCATAAGGTACCCCAGAATTAGATCTCAAATTATAGGGGCCTAAAAATAGTTACCATAGAGTTTAGGCACCTAATAGTCACTTGTTGCGATTATACCCACACAAGTTAAGTGCGGTGATTATTTCTTGTGAATATAACTTCAACCCATGCATATTAAGAGTGGTAGCCATTTTTTTATCTATAGTTTTTTTTAATAACTCAATCCTAAACGCGAATCAAGGTACCATTTTTTTGGTTTAATTTTTCGCCTTTACCGCCAAAGAAGCTACATTTCACTTTTACTATGACAAACAAATAACCTAACCATATTTCGCTACCTTCTTCTAATCTTCCATCATCAAATCAACATTGAAACTCTAACTTCATCTTGGGAGGCCACATTACAATCTTATAGTTGATAAGAGACCTTTAAATTTATTAGCATTTTTCATTTTTTGACAAAATTACCATTGTTGTGCTTGCTCTTGCTCCAGATTTCTTGCTTCCTCCAGGCGACTGATTGGTGGTGTTAACCATAGTTAGAACAAGTTAGATGATTTCTTTCCTCACAAGGTTAACTACTAGTTGTCGATTGTTAGTGAGCTGTGCACCATATTCCCTGAGGGCTGTGTTGAACAGCGTCACCTCCACAAATGACCCCACCTTAGCCAATGTTTTCTTCACCTTCTTCCCAATCTTGTCAACCACCCCATTTCCTTCCTCATAAAGAATGCATCTAATTATTCTAACTTTCTGCATTTCATTCTACTACACCTATCCTTTGTGAACTTGACTACATCCAATGTTCTGGTTCATTCCCCTCCACCCACACAGGAACTTTCTCTTGAATTTCCATAACTCATCTATTACAATCTCGTACTCAACCAAACTTAGGGCGTACACCACATGGTTAAACTTCTTTTTCAGCATATCTTTAGTTGCCTCTCTTTTGAAGCCATACTTCCTAACAACGATGAGGAAGTTCTCTTGTAAGTGCATGACACAATAAGTATGGTTCTCAACCCAAACACCTTCACAAAAGCATATTGCAATGACTGGTTCCTATCGGACATAACAATGGGCTGCATTCATCCTAAGTACTCTCAGAGAGCTATTAAGAACTTTTCTCAGTCATCATTATGCTCGGATGACACCACAGCAATGTTACCTCGTACGGCGCACTAAGATGGGCACCATCCATGACCAATGTCTTCAGACAACCAAGGATAAAACCATTCAACTATGCCCCATAAGCAACAAACATATGCTTGAACTGGCCCCCTCTTAACTCTACAAAGGCTCTTGAATCTCGATTGGCATGTGCGACTGTAGCGCACACCCAAGGGAGCAACTTATAATGATTCTTAGTTTATTCCATCGCCAACATCCTCACATTTTTGCGTGCCCTCTAACACTACATGTATAACACCTTCATTCACATCTCCAGCTACAAATCAGTCAATTTCTCACTGGGGGAGTAATTAGTAGAAATGCGGACCTTCCCTTTAATCAGGCTCACTGGCAAGTTAGCTAACATGCATTTGTTACCTCACTTCTTCACCTCGTATTCATCCCCAACATTATGGATGCGTCCTCTAACAAAGTCCTTCATGTATATTCAGTCCATCCTTAGGTGTGGCCTCACAAAAATGTAAAAACACACCGCTTGCCTTTGTACTTGATAGCTATCCATTGTTTGCAGTTCCTAACAAACTTATAATCAATCATATTCATAAATGCGTACTTCCACATGATATACCTAAAGGTCATTGCCAAAGCAACATCTGCCCATTCCCCGTAACCTAATTCTTCCATGTCACCATCCATCGTTGGCATGCATGAGAATGCACCCCAAATCAGTTCCACAGTTCGTCATCTATTCCTTCTTTATCTTCATATATAGAACTTAAATTAGAAGAATCCTCCTCCGGAATGTCAAAATTTTTATTTCATGTGTGTTTTGATAGTCACTGTCATTATCCACCATAGTCAATCTCCCATATCATTGTGTTCTGACCACCAAATCCACCTACAACCCTGCAAATTAAGTTTACTTACAAACTAACCATCACATATTGCTGGGGTATATCCTAACAAAAATTTCGACTTTTCAACCAAAATTATTTATCTTTCCTTGGCCTACTACATGCAGCTCGAGTTCTTCCTTCATCCACCCCAACAACCACACCCTCCACCCCAATAAACACACCACCAATCCTGGCCCCCCACCATTCGCCCTCAGATGATGCAATAGGTTATGACCCAACCTGTAAATCTACATTGCCCTACATTCGTCGAACCACTGGCCCTTCTTTACCTCCAATGTATATATAACCATATTCTTCATTTCCCTTCATCAGCTTCGCAACATTAGCATCCCTCCCACATGCTATGAGTTGCCTCTTATCCACAATGCAAGCTATACCACATAACACTCGCTCGTAAAAACTGCCCCCATTACCTTCTACATCAACATCATCACTTCTAGTGCAGTCATATTCTCCTTTACCTAGACACAATCCTTTCTCCACCTTGGTGCGACACCATCATCCCTAGCCCTTCCTCTATATACCCTCCCCACAACACATGCACAACAAACTCCTAACACTAATATTAACTTCGCCTGCATCTCATCCCTCCATAGTCATCATTTATGCACAGTAGCTCATATAACAACACAAACTTACACACTGTCAACTACCTATCAACGATTAGTCCTTAATATACATAATAGCCCATGCCCATGAAATTTATCATCAACTATCGAAACATATCCAACATTTATCAGTACAGTGTCCTAGGTTTAGAACATAAGCATTCAAGGTTAGCCACATCAAATATACATTGTACTTTATTACATAAGCCAGGAAAGCTCTAAAATTTACTCAGGATTACCCTATTGCATTTATCAAAAACTATGTAACCAAACATATGATTCGCTCACACCAATAATAGCAGCCACCATAACAATGCTTACTAACCTTTATTTATATCATATCTACCCTAATGCTGGGCACCACACAATAACAAACATTCACCCTCCCATTCATTGATGAGCATCATCCAGTTAATTAGGGGAAGTTGCTCTTCATGTTTCCCATAAGCTTTTACCTGATTCATCAACTATATTACCATAACATTATTACATTACCTATCAATTATGTTATAGAAGTTTCATTCACTTTACAAGCATTAAACAGTTCCTTATCCAGCACATATTTTCTATTCACTACTTTTTCATAATCCCTTTCCAAATTCATCAGCTTAGCTCCCTACAAAATTAACAACAAGCAAATCACCTCTAAGTTCATAGTAAATTACATATTACACGAACCCATTTAACAACTATCCAATACTTCATTACGAACGACATTACTAACCTAACATTACATATAGATTTAACATACGTACTTGGCTCATTTCTCAACTCAATTATAAGCTCTAATCTTTCGAACGATATCCCCACTTATTCATCAGTCCACTACTGTTTCATCTTCGGCGTAGCAACATTTTCCCCTTCTCATTTTTGTCAACTTCCAAACTTAAACGTTGGCCTCATTTTTCATCCACTAATCCCAAAGTGCTCCTAAGCTGCTTCTAGATTTCTACCTTTGAATCTAAAAGGTTGTTCAGTTGTTCACCACTTTCACTTCTCTCCACACGCCACAACGGAAACTTCTTTGCCTTGGCTAGAAATGGAGTTATATGACTAGAGAGAGAAAGTTTCATGTACTTCCCTAGGACTATGCTTTTTACACTTCTCCTCCTATTGCACCTGTCATATTAGGAGGACAATTGAGTAATTTAGCTCAGACTTGATGTTGTAACCTCAAATAGTCAAATAGATAAAAATAATACCTTTGAGAAAAAAAGACCATTATGTGAAAAGTGTTATTTTTTAAACAAAAAAACTGACAGTAAATCTCCCTTTCATTTTGTTTTGAATTTTGTAAAACTCGATTACTTACCTACCAATATTGTTATACATACATATTCATAATAAATAATTGTAGCTAGTACCATCCATACCATTGTACTATAACCACCAGTTATGTTTTGACATAGGCTGGCCATATAATCCTTTGGCATGGCTTATTTTAAGTATTGAGTTGTGTCCTTTCGAAATCCTAATATCATAATATAATTCTAGGTTTGATAGGTTTCCAAAATCATATTTAATTTTTGGGTAATTAATTTAGCTTGAAGAAAAAATAAAAGGAGAACAATAGGAAAAAAAAGAAAAACAAAGGCTCTTGAATTTAGTTTGGGCAGGTCACCTTTTTGGGAATGAAAAGGAAATTTTTTTTATTGTGATGATCATGATTCTATTGTTGGTTGAAGCGCCGACTTACATCTAGCATTGTTAAGGCAAGTTTTGCCTTGCTATCTAAGCTGAAAGGCATTATAAATAAGGCCTTTGAGGCTTTATCAATGAATGTGGTGAGGCCATCAAAAGGGTTGTGAAGAGGTGGTGTTAGACAAGTGATCTAGATTTATTTGTGGGTGGTTTTCTTCTTCTTTCTAAGTATATAGTGTAGGAGAGATATTAGATAAAGATTAAGAAAATTAGGTTTGTAATTCAGGTCGAGTCATTCTACTAAACTTTGGTTAATGGAATATAATTTTGATTATGTTTGGGGAGTAGGCGGAGGTGCCAATCCATGTAAAATTGGTGTCCAATTTTTTTCTTGTTGTGTTCTTATTTTTCTAATCCTATTTTGTGGTACTCAGATTTAAACCCAACAAATGGTATTAGACCTATGGTGTTGTTGGGGAGCACACTTAGGTTCGAGGTCCCACTCTTTGATGGGAAGACGAATTTTTCGTTGTGGAAAAGTATAATTAAAGTTCTCCTTGCGGATCATGTGCTTGATCAAGCTCTTAAAAAGATTCAACTGAGGGTTTAAATGATGTAGATTAGAAGACAATATAGAAGAAGACTCTAAGTATGCTTTGTTTGGCTCTTACTCGTGAACTTAACTGCATTGTTTTGACTATAGAGATACCAACAAACTTATGGACAAAGCTAGGGAGTCAATTCGTTAAAATCTTTGACTAATAGATTGTGTTTGAAGATGAAGTTATACTCTCTCAAGATTGAGGATGGAGGAAAACTCCAAGATCATATCTACTCATTTAGTTAATTAGTGGGCCAATTGTCGAGTACAGATGGGAAGTTAAAGGATGCGGAGCAATCATTGTTGCTGCTAGCATCGCTAACTGAGGCTTATAAGTCACTAGTGCAGATGATGATTGTAGGTAGGATGATGTTGAAGGTAGAAGATGTAACTACAGCCTTGCAAGAGAATGGAAGGATGATGCAAATGGAGTATGTCGATGGCAGAGATTGAGTACTAGTTGTAGAAGAATCTGGGCAACGGAGGACTCAAAATAGAGGAAGGCAATATGGCTACTATGGTAGATCCAAGTCCAGACCGAGAGAGTTGAGTGAGATTGAATGTTGCTACTGTGGAAAAAGGGCACATTCAAACATGTTGCCACCAGATATGAGAGGATGTCAAGAAGTTGAGATAATTAAGTAGCCCAAAGTAATGTAGATTTATCTTAAGTGAATGTAGTCCGAGATGATACTAATGATAAGTGTGAAGTGGTTTTAGCAACAAGAGGTGAAGTTGTTGAGTCCAAATGGGTCATGGACCCGACAGCTTCTATGCATATTTGTCGTGATTAGACTATGCTTAAGACATTAGACACCAAAAGAGATTTTGGATATCTCAAGTTAACTAATGGACAGGACATGAAGGTTTTGAACTTCATGATCATGGTCTTTGAACACTTGAAAATGTGAGGTATGTATCTACTATGGGAGCCAACATTATTTCATTGGATGACCTAACATCAAGAGGGTACAAGTACTTTGGTTCAGGTGGTTAGTGTAAAGTGGTCAAGGGGGCCCCCTTGATTATGTAATGTAAGAAAACCAAGAAGACTATATGCTACCTTGATAGAGAAGTGTTATGCAAAAAAGTTTATCATGACAGGGTCACATTTTCAGATATTGTGAAAGTATTCGGATTGTTGAACAGAGGGAGGATATGTTAAGTTATGTCCTTTCAAAATCTAAGTACTATAATTTGAGGTTTGATATGTTTCCAACATTATATTTAGTTTTTAGCAATTAATTTGGCTTGAAGAAAAACAAATGGAGAAAAATAGAAAAAATAAAAGGAGAAATCACACGCTTAAATTTAGTTTGGGCAAGTCACCTTGTTTTTTTGGAATGAAAAAGCAAATTTTTTATTGTGATGATCATGATTGTAATATTGGTTGAAGTACCGACTTACAGCCAGCATTGTCACGGCAAGTTTTGCCTTGTCGCTAGGTTTATGTCTTTGGGGTTTGATTAATGAATGTGGTGAGACTACCAAAAAGATTGTAAAGAGGTGGTGTTAGACGCATGATCTAGATTTGTTTTGTGGGTGGGTTTTTTTACTCCTTCTTAAGTATGTAGCCGGGGAAGATACTTAGATAGACATTGAGAGACTTGTGGTTTGGGTTTGTAATTTGGGTCGAGTTGTTGTAATAAACTTTGGTTAGTGGAATATACTTTTGTTTGTGATGATTAAGTATGTGGAGGTGCTGATCCATATAAATTTGGTCTTTAGCATGGTGTAGCTTGATCGGATAACCTGTGACTCATGAGCTTGTTATTAATCTAATATAGTTAATTTATCTAGTTTAGCATTTGGATTAGTTTAATTCTTTAGATTAGTACCTAGTGAACTAATTTTATCCTCGTCCTTGAGGAGATAACCTTCAAGTACTACGATGAAAGTCGTACGCTTGTGGCCTTTAGATTTACACTCAAAATTCTCGTACAAGTTTTTAGCGCCGTTGCTGGGAACAGCGGCATGAGATTTGGGTGACATTTTCTTTTCCTTTCTTGCTTTCTTATTAGTTGTACATGATTTATCTTGCTTTCTTTATTTTTGTTATTAGAGTTACTTAACTTTGTTTATTTCTTGAAAAAATCCCCCCAAAAAAAAGAAGAGGCTAAAATTGAAAAAAAAAAGGAAAAACTTGAAAATCACTAAAAATTGGAAAAACTTAAACAATTTTAAAAACAAATGGTAATTTCTATTTCCCTCAATTTGAGCATGAAATATTTTACGATATTTGAGTACACTGAATGATTCTCATGCTCTATGTGTTGATAGATATTTTAAGAAATAGGAAATTTTCCAAGTGATCTTTGAAGGTCTTAATGATGAATATCGGAGTCATGTTTGGATTATGTGCCCCAGGGGTTTGGGTTGTTTGTTCCTAAGACTCTTGATGAGATTTAGGATTTCTTTAAGTATTTAGCTCATGAGACCTTGGAGTATGACAATGCTAGAGAGACTTTTAGTCACCCCTCTCTATGTGATGATGCTACATCTTTAGATAAAAGTCAGTTTAGGATAATATCTTATGAGCACTCTCATACTCCATGTGCTCCTGTTTCATATGATTATTGTGATTCCTTTGACCATGATGTTGATACTTATCCCTTGCTTAGTAGACGACAAAGATTAGAGACATCAACTGCCTTCAATAGGGAGGTTTACTTGTAGAGTTTGCTTAAGACCAACATTAGTTTAGGCTCTTCTATACTTGAGGTTAGGTCTTGTGATGACTTTGATGTTAGGAGTGAGACATCGATTCCTTTAGGGCATGATTTTTTATGATGATATACATTCTCATCACCTTGAGGTTTCAAGTGATCCCTTATCTCCTTTAGCAGTTGCACCCTCCCTAAAGTTTAGTATAGTTAGTGACCACCTTGAGGGTAGTCTGACCATTCATGACTCGTCTCTTCCTTTGGCTCCCTTAGGAGAGCTCAAGAAGGGAGATGGTTTTGAGATTGATGCTAGTTTAGATGAACAGTGGGGCATATTAGTTGAGTCAGAGGGCACTTTTTCTGAGGAGCATTCTCTCGATGAGCCTTTTATTGTGTATTTTAGTGAGGTTAGAGCTCCTGGTGAGCTTATTGATCCTATTTCTGTTGAGTCTCTGCTGAACTTAGCTCCCACTCCTACCATTTCACCTCTTTCTTCTCCCCTCCCCATTTGTTTTCCTTCTCTAGACCCTCCTGAGTGTACTTTGCAGAGTTTGAGACTTTTATGCTTGACAGTCCTTGTTTAGATCAGATTCTTGATGCTAGTGATATAGAGAGACTCAAGGATCACTTTAACATGAAGCACATGACTTTAGGCCATCCTGTGAGCTTTAATTGTCACATTTTATTTGATTGGTCTTGCCTTGGTTATCTCGCCCCTCCTTTTTGAGATGTTGTACTTCATTTCAATCATTCAGATGACTCTCGATGGTTTATGCATTCATATAGCCATATCTTTATTAGACCATTGACTAGTGTGTCTAGCTTTGCATATACATATCTCTCATTTGATTGGACTAAGAGCTTTGATACGCTCAAGAGAGCCTTGACTTGCATTCCTTCTATGCAATCTATTTGGGCTATACTTCCTGTTTCTAAATACTTGCATTTCTGTAAGAAATGTGCCCGCATGTTTGATAAGCTACTACAAGTATTGGTCGATTTTGATGAGTAGCAGCTTATTAGCCAAGATGGAGTGGCTAATGCTCCATGGACCTCCTCGACATCATCTAAGTGAGGCATTTAGTTTGGGCACAATCAGTACCTAATTTAGTATAATCATTCCACCCATTCCCTATTCTTTTTTTTTCTTTCTTTTCTTTCTTTTTGTACATAGTTGTGGATATCTAGGATTGTGATTGTATTATGTGTGCTGTGTTTTATTTTTTAGCTTCTTGTTTATTTTAGGTATTTGTGTTTTTTAGTATGCTTCAGTTGTTTGTTTTGTTTCCTTAATTTTGTGAGTTTTTGTTTTTCTTTGGTTTTGTTTTTGCTTCATACTTTGTTTTTGTTTCCTTTTTAGTGTTTTAGTAGTTTTGTTTTTGTTTGCATTTTGTTTTGATTCTTGTTTTGAGTCTCGTCGTGTTTCTGGTTTACTTTTCTTTTATCTTATATTTGGTGGTTCCTTGTTTATGTTGGGTATTTTTGTTCTTTATAGGATGTTTTAGTTGTGTTTTATGTATTGGTGGTATGTTTTTTGCAAATATGTGATTAGTGCTTTCTTTTTGTTCTATTGGTTTTATATTTTATTGTCTTTGGTGTCTTGTTTTGTTTAAGGTTTCTTTTTGTTTTACTTTGTATTTAGTAGGTCCTTGGTTTTGTTTTGTTTTTATTTTAGTGGTTATTTGTGTTTTAGTCTTATTCTGTTTTGGTTTTGGTTTTGGTTTTAGTTTTGGTTTGTTTTAGAATTGGTTTTTGTTTTGCATTCTTTGGTGATTTTGATTTTGATGATTTTGTTTTTGGTTTTGATTTTTATTTTTTGATGATGTCCTAGTTTGCATATACTTGTGGACTTATATTGGTTTTATGATTGTATAGCTTATGCGATTGCTTTTTGGCGCCTTAGTTCCGATAATGAGGACATTGTGGGGTTTTGGTGTGTGCATGAGGTGCCCATTTGTATATATTTTTTCGAAATTTTTGAAAAATTCAACAAGAACTTTCTTTTTCTTTGTGGTTATGTTCTTTCTTTGGCAATAGTGATCCGATGTCCTAGGTTATTGAGTTATATGTAAGCAGAGTTTGTATGATGGGATGTCTAGCTGAGGATGTGGATTCAATTTTTTCAAAATAACTCCATCTCATATGTGTGATTTTGTGCTAGCTTACTCACTTTACCGATAATTCTTAGGGTCTTGTTGTTAAGTTGGCATGAGAACTTTTTATTTGGCGAAGTTTCCTTCTATTCTCTTGAAAAATTAAAAAAAAAGAAGAAAAAAGAAAAGGAAAAGTCTAAAAAAGTGCATAAAACCCGAGCACCAATGTTCAAAGTTACTATCGTTATTTCATGTCTCTAATTGGCTTGAATATGTGCTACTTTATTTGATTTCATATCTATTTGGACAATAAAATAAGTACTTTGTGCAATCTAATAAAATCTCTTTTTAGGGAATGCCCAACTATTTGTAAGTCAAGTGGGTGTAGGTGTGTGCATTATCATTCTTGGAAAAAGAAAAAAAATGAAAGAAATGAGCAAAGAAGGTAATTAGGCTAGGAAACGGGGATCGTGTCGATGTTAGCAACTTAATTTATAAAGATTGATACATATTTGCATACGCACCAAGGTATACATATCATTGCATATTATTGAGTGAGGTGAAAAATAAGAGTTGGATGCATCTTGTGACTTAGTTATCTTTTGATTATACATTCTATTTGTATATAATTAGGGGATTTGGTTGCTAGGGTGATGCAATTGCATAAGTTATGTACATAATTTCCCCATTACTTGTATATATGTTTACGTTTTGAAAACTTCAAAAAGATTTTCCTTTGTTTTTAAAATGAATTTTGTGGTATTTCATTTGAAAACCCTCATGAGACCCCACTCGTCCACTTAGAAAATCAAGTGGTTTAAAGAGCTTGTTGCATACGCTAGATGCAACTGTGACTCCCATGAAAGTGAGTTAGGGTTTTCTTTTTCTTATTTTCCTTTTCTTTCTAAATAGTTTAGTTGCTTTAGTCGAGGACCAGCAAAACTTTGGTGTGGGGGCATTTGTTTTCACCCAAAATACGATATTTTTGAATTACCTTTATACTTGATTTATGCTCGAAATAATTATTTTATTTAGATTTTTATTTGATTTTATTTGATTTTATAAATGTTTGAAAATTTCAGAAAAATATGAAAAAATGCAAAATGCTGAAAATGAAGAATTGGGTCAAGAACCCATCCACATACCTCAGCCCATTCCCTATTCTAGCCCTAATTCCTACTTATCTTCCCCTTCCCCCTCGTGCTGGTCACGTGACACCCCCCTCCCCTTTAATCCTCATTCTCTCTCTCTCCTCTTGGCAGAAGACCCCGATGACCCCCATCTCAGTTTCATCTCTCTCTCTTCCCCTCAAAATCGAACTAGCACACCAAAATCCAGCTCATCCACTGCTAGCACAGCATCCTCATCCACCATCTACACCATCCCAAAATGGACGATTAAAAAGAGGAGAAGGGTGAGTATTAAGCAAAGCCATGGCGCCATTCAAAGGAGGTAATCTAGGTTCCAACAAGGGTTTTAGGTTTTCATTCTAATCTAGCTTAGATTTGTAGGGATTAATTTCAAGTTCAGTTTTAGTGATTATTGAAGGTTTTATTTCGATTTCTCTCTGTTTTGATTTCAAATTCTAGGGTTTAGCTCTTGTTTTTCGGATTTAATTTCACAGTTCATATCAGTTTTAGAGTTTGAATTTGTGGTTTTTGGGGCTTTATTGTTCTGCTTTAATTTCAATCCTTGGTTAGATTTTTAGGGTTTTAATTTGGAGTTGAATTTTTCGGTTTTCGTCTCCTTTTGGTTTCGAATATTAGCTCTGAATGTGAGGTTAGAATTTCATGGTTTCGAATCCACCAAACTCAATGTTAGAATTCAATAGTTATGAGTTGAAATTTGTGACTATGAGTTAATTGTAGACTAGTGAATATAGGGTGTTAATCCTATGAGGAATATTAAAGATTTTCAATTTAGCTTTTTCGATTATAAAGCATAGTTCAATTGACGTGTTCGATTATCAACACTAATGAAAGGATCTAAACAAGAATATACGAGTCAAGAAAGTGGAGAAAAATCAAATAGGAAAAGATCTAGGACTATGCATTTCATCATTGATGCAAATGTTGAATTACTAATGTAAATAAGGATTCAATTTGTCTCTTGTTCTACCTGAGCTACAAGCATTAGGTCATAAATTAAAAAGATAATCATAATTATCAAATGAGATTATGCATCTAGTGGTTTAGCATGAATCATTCTTTTCAGGCATAACTCATCTAATTTCTAATATGAATTATTTAATTGTAACCATTATAATTTTAAGCCCAATTGCGTAACATCATATTAACCTACAAGGTCTAATATTTATTTGAGATAGCAAATTAAACTATTGTAATGAACATGATTAAACAATAGTATCATGATGCATAAATAAGTTAAGATCAAGTATAAACTCAAAATTATGCAACTAACAAGACAAAAATAACCTCGAAAGAAATTAGCAAAGCAATATTATTATCAAGAATCCATCCTAATCCTAGAAGATTATTTTAGCCAATCATAGTTAGGGAAAACACCATTCAAGTTGGTATATTTCACTTCCCATGTCCAAACTTAGATATTCATGTAATAGTCGGGATTCTTAATCCGGGGCTGACTATTTGAGTTAATGTTTTCATTAACTTTGCTCTATTTAATTGACCATGTTAGATTAATTGCTTGCGCACTAATTACATGTAATACGCATACCGAGTAATTTTATTAATTTTTTCGATTAAATTACATGATTATATGAAATTACTGGGTTCGTTAAAAGTTAACTCGAGGCGTAATTACTCAAAAATTGGCAAGTCGAATTAAGATATTGGGGTTGAGATTAAGAGAAACCAGATGATTTAGGACCGAACCTGGTTTAATAAATAAGATTAAACAACCAAAATAAACCAAACAAAAAAATAAAAGAAAAAGAAAACAAAAGGGGGCCAAGGCCCCATTCCTTTTTTGTGAAACAGAGGCAACGGGGGGCGGGGGTTTTGCTACCAGGAACCCTACAACCCCAACTCACAACGTACAAAGAGACCCTGAGAGAGATGAGACGGCACAACAGTAGTGGCGCCACCCTGGTTTGCACAAGCAGCCGCGACCGTGAACCCGGCTGGTTAGAGAGAGACTTAGTGAGGAGAGCGAGAGAAGAGACAGCAGGGCCAGGGATAGGCGGCAACAGTGGGCATGGCGGCGACGGTGGTGTTGCTGGTCATCTTGTCGTCCGTTCATCACTGGCGAAGAGAGACAGAGAGATTGAGTGAGAATGAGGGTCCGAGGGTCAGGGTTCTAAAAACCCTCAGCCATCACCAAGACCACCATAGGTGGGTTGACTTAAAGGTGGGTAGAGCGGGAGGAAAGTGCAAGCAAATAGTAATAGTCATGAGGCCCAGATAGCAACGAGGAGGAGGTCAGGGGGCCCGAAATTCAGCGTCAATAAGCCTAATTAGCCCAAGAGTTGGGTCCAATAGCGTGGAGTCGAAGTGGGTGGTTCTCGACTTTCCCTAAACTATTAATAATTTATAAAATACTCAAGAGTTAATTGTCGAATTTAATTTGGTAGCTAGAATGGAATTGTGATGAATTGAGAATCTATGGGAAGTAAGCGAATTGTTTGTGTTCAAATTGAGATGATTTTGAGGATTGTTGTGGACGGTGCTGTGAGGAGGGAGTTTGGTTTGTGTCAAATCCGTGAATTTACAATGGGTAATTTTGTATTTTGATATCGTGATTTTGCTAGCCTTTGATTCAAGTGTTTACTATATGTGTATGTCGTGGTTGAATTCTATGCCAAGTGCTGCAATCCTAGCTGTTTCAAATTGCTTGTTTTGTTTAAAGGTCTTGTATTGAATAATGTGTGAACCAGGAGTCATTCTGATTGAAGCTCGCTTGATTCACTTTAAGCATGCACTACCATTCTCGCATTAATGCTTTTGAATAGTTAAATTCTTCAAGTAATCGGTTTAAGAGTAGTTCATTCATTACCATGACTAAATCAACGTCCTAATTACCTAAACAAGTGACTTGAATGTTTAATAACCCCCTTAATTGTTTCTCGAAGTTACTTAAATGGGCCATCGGGTTGGAAACAACGCGAATTACAAATGAATATGTTTGTATTATGCTTGAAGACGTGCATTAATAAGTATGTATGCAAACGACTATGATACGGAAAGCATGTCGAGTTATGTGGTTAGTAATGATTGTAGACCATTCATTTGATAAGGATGCTTCTGAGCGAAACTGACCATGAATAAGTTCTAGGCATGTAAACTTTTAAGACAAGTTTTAAAGACATTTCCTCTTAAAAGTGAATGCGTTTAGTCATCAACTCATTTAGAAGCATGTTTTGACAAGATGAACGGTTGCACACTTTTCAAAAGCCAAATGACCTTCTTAAGGCTTTTTAGCCTTCATGAGAATGAAAGTGCCATTGTCGTGATGCAGTGAGAGTTTTGAGACAAAATGTGCTTAAATTAAAATGCATCTGAAATGTTTTGGGCTAGGAGAATGGTGCTAAGTGCTTGGACAAATGTTTAAGAGACAGACCCGGTATGCGGGAAACCTAATTTCGAGGGAGTGAGACCCAGAAGTGGGAACCCTAGAAGACCCTAATGAGGGTAATGGTCCATTGATTATGAGAATCCCCAAGGATAATATGAAAGGTGACTGTAGACCTCCCCTAGGGTGAGTGTAGATCTCCCCTATGAGCACGAATATGAGAATCTGATGCCCCTCAAAAAAATTTCATGCCTATTATGTGATGTGACCACTGCCCGCAAGGACACGGGTGTCGTAGTATAGATAAAATATCGTCCGCATAGATCAAAGCAATCTATCGAGTCCTTTCTGTCAGAAAATGCTAATCAACAATTTAATGGAGATTTGATTTAAAAATTCTAATTAACTAATTCTAAATTCAATCAAGGAGAAAACGTCTAGGGATTTATGTGGCTAAGAAAGGGGATTGGATCAAAATGATTAACATGCACTTTTCTCTACTTGGATAATTTCGAGGAATTATAATCTATCCAAAAATTTACTCTATTCTTTCAAAATCAACCAAATTTGCCTAAACTAAGCAAAAGTCGTTCTTTTTAACTAATTTGTCTTAATCGAAGTTCAATATGTTGAATTACTCTCTATGTCCTCCTAACACGCAAATCTCTCTTTCGAGTCATTGCTATGCTAGGTTTTATCAAGCAGTCTAACAATCAAATTTTACCTTTCAGTACTTCACTCAATTGTTTCAACTGTGCAAGCGAAATTTGGCCAAAAATGCACTGACAACATGATATTCACTTGATAAAACAAAATTAAACTAATCATGAAACAAAAGCACAATTCTATTGATTAAAACATGATCCAACTAACTCTAGGCTACTCTGATTCTATGAAAATAATTTTTAGGGGTCAATGTTTTTAGAACGTATTCCCAAGTACCTACTATTTGGGGTAAACTATTAATGGGGGATAAAATTTTACGAAATAGTGATTGGCCGAAGTTTTTCTTTACAAATTAGTCCCTGAACTTTCTGAATTTATAATTTTTGCCCAAAATTAGGTTTAACACGTAAATGCTCAATTTTTTTTGTACTTTTTAATACAACTAAGCTTATATTTTTGTTTAGACTTCTTATAATGATTTCACTGGTACTAGTTATTACAATCTACTACCTATATCATAAGTATTACATTTTCTGTGATTAACGGCCACCATGCTTAGCAAAAATAATTAAAGCTTAGTTAGAGAGTTTTGACCATTACCTGAACGTAGTCGGCGCTGGACTCCTGTGTTTCTCTAGCTTCCGGTTTACCGAGAGTGCGAATCACAACCCCATCTTTCTTAGACCAGGCACAGCACAGATCCGTTTCGTTTCCTACCTTGGACCGTAGTCAATAATTAAGTTTTATATATTTTTAAAGGATAACGAGACTTTAATCAAGAAATTATAATATTTAAGACATAAAGTTCAATTGGATACCGTTCCCTACTGGGAAAACTTCTTTTATTGAAAGCTTTGAAAGTGGAAATAGTATAATAGAAAGCTTTGAAGAGGGACTTAAGTTAAGATCATTAGAGAAGTTTGCTCATAGAGAAATGGAGAATCTCAACTTCTTTTTTTTCAAGAATTCTCAAATGACCGTGTCCCTTCTCATCTCTCGACCTCTTCTTTTATAAAGGGTTGGGGTACATAGGATGCCCTAATGGCTATAGTACACACTGATTTTTCACACGGCTACAATACATACTGACTCTTCACATGGCTACAATACATACTTTATTTTACAGACCAGACACTTGTCAAAATAGCACAACACGGGGCAGCCATTTTTCAGAGCTTTTAATGATAACAAGACTAGTCATCATTATTGAGATTCTGTATGACTTCATCTTCAATTATATCTTCCAGAGCATCATTATTTGGATAATCATCAAAATCTTCATTAAGTTGCTCAAGATGATCTGGATCTCATTTCTCAAATAATTCAAGAAGATGTTTCTTTCCTTTTGTTGATAAGAATTTTTCATCTCTAACATCAAAGAGATAATCAAAGATATCCTTTGACATTGCTCATTCCACCGTCATGTATTCTTTATACTCATTACCATAGGCGAAAGTAGTGTTTTCACAATGCATTATCGTTTTTTCTTTTTCAATTAATACCCAACATTGATGATAAATATTGAAAAATTCCAATGGCTCTTACTAAAGCCGGACCAATAACTAATTCTCATCGTTCAGGAACCCATTCTTGTCGTTGATCATCGAGATCATCATAATCAACGATCTAAATAAGATAATGAGCTGGCTTGATCTTTCCATTTTCATATTCAATTAATGCGTTATACACTTCCAAATTTAGGCGTCTTCGAATTGGAATTTTTGTTGGACCATTAGGAGATGTAAGAATTCAAAGGATACTTCGGAACATGCACTACTGAAATTTTTTTTAGTCTTGAGAAAATGAGAACTTTGGATCTAGGATTTCTATGAAGTAAAGTACCATCTCGTATTTCCAGTCCTTAATGATGGGGTCATTTGGAGAGATTGAATTTGTTGGGAAACTAACACCACCAACTCCAGATTTATTGAGAAATTAAATAGTTGTTCCCCATGACTCCTAGATATCATATGAATAATGATGATAAAAGTCAATGCAGGTTGCATACGACTCATTGAACCATTTTTCTTGAACATAAGAACTTAATTTTTTCTTGGATACCATAGGGACATCTAAGATAATTAACTTGTAACTTTAAAAGGGAAAATCTTTGGGCTATTAGGTAGGCAGTAGATAGTAGACCAAAAAGTGATCTACTTTTTGTATGGAATTCCAGGTTATCAACAAGGACTATACTAGAAGGCGAACCTGTTCTAGTAGGAATGACATTTCATTAAGGATTTCCTCCTTTTCTAGCAGGAGGTCATCTTTGATGATCACCAGTGGCGAGTTCTCAAGTTAGACTGTCTGCCAGAGAGTTCTTCGATCCCTGTATACGTTCAACAGAGAAGAAAAATTGGTTAAGCCATAACTGTCAACGCAGGAGTTGCCCTTGTGCTTGCATATTTGATAAATTCTTTTTCATAAAACCAAGTATTCCTTTACAATCAATTTGAATAAAAAAAGGTTTTGGGGCTAAAAAGATTAAGAACTTTTCAATTCCCCTTATCACTGTAAGTATTTCTTTTTCCATCATGTTCCGCCTTATTAAACCTTCCACGGTAATATTTGCAGAGTTTTTCTCCTTCTTGATTTTGAGTACTACACTCCAATGCGCATTGCTAGCATCTGTCTCAAGATCTAAATCATCTTCTTTATTAGGCAAATTAAGAATAGGAAGATTTTTATACATTTTTTTAAAGTTTTGAATAATTTTCGTATAACTAGTGGTCCATGTCCAACTTACTTCTTTCTTGAGTTTCTGCTGTAATGGCTTTCTTAATTTGGCTAAATCCTTATTGAAATCTTAAGCATAGGTTAGGCATCCAAGGAATCTTTGTAGTTGGTTCCCATCTTCAATTTTTTAAGAAACATTTTCTATTTTTTCCAGAATATGCTTTTGTAGGATGATTTGTCTAGCTTTTATCTCTAAGCCTAAGAACTCAATTTAGCATAAATGCATTTGTTTTTATCAAGTATGATACCATGATCAATGCATCTCTGGGTGACAGCTAAGACATTATCTTTTTGCTGTTTTATGGTTTTGGAAAAGACAAGGATATCATCAATGTAAACTAAACAACAATAATTAAGATCTTTGAAGATGTTATCCATTCTTCTGTGAAATATTTGAGGTGCATTTTTAAGACCAAATGGCATTACTATCCATTCATAATATCCTTGTGGTGCACTAAATGTAGTTAAAGGAATACTTTCCTCATTTATTTTAATCTGCCAATAATTACTTTTGCAATCCATTTTTGAAAATCAAGAGACTCCTTGAACTCTATTGAAAAGGACAGTTTTGTTAGGAATATATTAACCATCGAAGATAGTATTATCATTAAGTTTTTTGTCATTGATTATCATTCTTGTCTTTCCTCTTTTTTCTTCTGCATAATTTTTTACCATGAAAGCGGGACTCGTGTGAGGACTCTTGCTATTTCTGATTGATCCTTTATCTAAAAGTTCTTTAATTTGTTTATCAAATTCATGAATATCTGGTGTGTATACACCATTTATTTGACTCGGATAATAGTGTTGGGATTTAATAGAGTGATTTTAGGAAATCTTTTATCTTTATCCCAAAATTTTAGTGGATTATTAGAGTAGAGTTCTTTACATAATTTCTCTTGTTGTTCGACAATCTATTCTTTAATAGATAATTCAAGTAATGAGATTGTTAGTGTTACTTTACGTTGTGCTGGCATGACCTTCTCACCACGCTAGCTGCGTGTAAACTCAATTTTCTGATGAGTATAAGCCTTATTCAATTTCTCAATAGGAACTGAGTGACCATTAATTGTGAATATTATATGGTTTATTGTTTGGATGCATGGAGAATATAGTCTTTGGAAATAATTTCTAATAATCATATCATGAGAGGGTTAATCAATAATCTGTAAAACTGGTATAATACATTGGACTTCTTCTAATTATATGGATAACCTTTCTATTGCCTCATTATGGCTCATAATGCTATTATCAGCCATCCTCACTTGTAAAGGATTTTTAACTCTTTTCCACAAACTCTGGAAATAATGATATTTTCCCAAAGCATACAGAACAACCGCCATCTATGTAAGCACATAATTCATATTTATTATATCTCTCTAAACATATATTTATTGGGATATAGATGTTGTTAGGATTTGTATTGGTAGCCTCATAGCAAATCTCCATAGTCATATTTTTGACTAATTCATCTTCATAGATTGGCTCACTAATAGTTCTAGTTTTGTACTCGATGACTTTTCTTTCTAGGCTCATAATTCGATCTACACTGGGTCTGACAGATTCAAAACTCATTTTATTTATTTCACTAGTCATGCTAATTGCATCATCTTCTTTCAGTTCTTCTTTAGCCAATGAAGATCCTTCTCCCCATTTTTATCTTGTACTCATACTTCTTAATAATTGGGGTTTAATGGTGATTTTACCCTCTTCATCAATTTTTATTATATTTTTCTTATTGATCTTTGTGGGGTTGGCAAAGCTAGATATCCATAAGCGATCGATTTTTATGTCCTGAGAATTAGACTTAATCCTTTGGATCTTTTGCATAGGGGTAGGACTTTCAACTTTTTCTGTTTCTATAATTGTTAGCTTAGTCTTTGGATCTATTGTATTATCTAATTTGTAGATAATTTTTCAAAATATCCTTAAAGGACATTCCCCTCTTTTCATGTCCACCGCTATTGTTTTTATCATAAGGGACAAGAAGTTTTTAGCAAATTTATCTTTTAGACTCATATAATATCTTAGTCCGCAATTGAATCCTACTGACCCATTACATAAATTGGTCTTTATCCCTGTGATAATTTGATTGTTAAATTTAGCATGCCTAATGTCACAAATAAAGCATAAGAATCAATATCTTTACCATAATATTATAATAGAGTGATTTGAACTTGGACACTTCCGACATGGATATACCTATACTTTCTATCTTTGTTGTGCTTAAGGATATTTTCCCAATTAATGAGATTAACTTTCCTAACGTCATACTCACAATCCTTTATCTCTAGATCTCCCTCTATCATTTCACCTATGTATTTGCTTTTTAATTGAAAGATGGATTTTTTATAGATCATGTCTTTTTGGATTATGGAAAGAACCCAATCTCCTTTGACTTCCGCATGATCATTGTCTATAACAAATTCTTCTTCTTGAAGATCACCAAGACTGACATAGCTACTCTCCATCGTATGACTTGTTTCTTCATAATCACTTTCTTCATATTCATTGTCTAATACAATTTCAACAATTCCTTTATTGTTGCTTAAGGCTAGGTCTAAAGCCTCATCTTCACTAAGCTCAACACAATCTAAGCTTCCCAAGGTTTCAATAAGCTTGTTATTCTTCCTATTTTTGCATTCATTAGCATAATATCCTACTTCTTCGTATGCCTAGCATTTGCAATTGTTTTTCCCTGCAGGACAATAAGCTGCTTTCCTAAAAAATTTATGTTTTTTAGGACTTAGTTTGTTATAATATTTTCTTTTATATTTCTCTCCCCTTTGTTTGTTGAAGCTCTTTTTCTTATAAAATTTTCTCTTACGTCTCCTTTCAGGCTCTTTTCCCCAATAGTAAGGCGAATCCCAACAAGTTAGAAATTGCTTCTTAATTTTCTTTTACTTTTGGAGATCAAGACATTGATCGTTGACTCATTTTCTTAGACAAGAGATTCTCGAACTAAGGGTACCAATCACATCTACTCGTTCCAGATATACAATGTATTTTTCATTAATTATGGAATTTATAGGATATGGCAATCTGTCATAAAATATACCAAGATTGATTTCATTATGCCCAATTTTATAATAATATTGACTAAATTCAGCAATATAATTTATTAGATATCTCATATCTTATAATTCTATGTTACTAATCTTTCTTTGCTATTCTCTTGGTTTTTTTTTTTGGAATCGAGTTTAGCTCCTACAAACTCAGTTTCAATTTTATTATATAGATTTTTGAACATTGCAGCTGGTGTTTCCATCATTCTTAATATATTTTTACCTTCTTCAGTTAACGAATCATACTAGTCAGCTACAGTGCTAGAAAAGCTATGTTCGATGTCGTTTAAGAAATTGGCAGCTGTCTATGTAGTGTTTAAATTTAGGACACTATTCATGCCTCTTTTTCAATGCTCAAATATTTCTTCTCTATTACTGGCTCCGTCAATGTTTAAGATATATCCTGTTTGACTAATTGAAGTAAGGCCAATTTCTTCAAAAGTTATGGTTTTCCTTGGGATAAACCCAAAGGAAAAATTTGTTACTCATCCTGCTGGAACGTACCTAGGTCTTAGAAAATGAGTATTTCGTCTAGAGGGTTCATCAAATTCTTCAGGTTTCGAAACGACATTGTTAACTAGATTGGTCTCTATTTTAGCTAAGTCGAGTTTTTCTCCAATTTCATTAATTTCATCTTCAATAGTCATTTTACCATATTTTCTATCTAGTTTTCTCCTAATTTCTTCTAAAGATATCGCATTAAGATCTTCAAGTTTAATAAGGTATATCTGCTGATATATTTCTTCTTCTAAATGGACATTATTAGTCTCTTCATTATTATCAGATAATACATCATGTTTGTCACTAATTGAGCTCATGATTTTGTTTAATTCTTTCGGATTTTATTTTCTTTCGAACATATCTTGTAATTCTTCAAGAGTATACTGCTTATACTCTATCTTCTTCTTCTTTTTCAGCTTTTTTAGCTGATTTTTCATCTGATTTTTCTCCTACTTCTTTTTGGATTTTTATCTCATGCAAAGAAAACGGAATTTTGTTTTTTGGGTTCTGGAAGTGATATTTGTGCTGAAATGGAGTACTAATACTGGAAGTAGCTTTTCCGCTATGTTTTACTTCGTTAACTAGAGAAAGGTAAATTATTGATAGCTGCTTCTTAAGCTCATTTATTTCGGTCTTAATTTTAACTAATTTTGATTTTAATTCTAAAACTATATCAGTGATATAGTTTAATTGATGTGTAATTGGAGAAAGGCCTTCCGATGAGTGAACAATATGTGAATAATTTGGTCCAGGGCAAGCAGGTGATGATTCTAGCATTAATCACAGTTAATTAGCTTTAATTAGCTTAATTATCTTACTTATTTTTGGTCACATAGCTCTGATGCCAATTGAAAGAGGATCTCGAACAGTACTTGTAAGAAAATTTTCACATGTACAATGTTTGGATTTTCGAAAGTAAGTTTTAAAGGATTTGGGCTAAAATGCAAATATGAAAAGTTTAAGGGTTAAAAAGAAAATGAAAACAGCGAATGGTCCCCTTAAAATAGCTTCCTAAGAATATTGCCCCATTCTAAATTTATTCTAATATCATGGTTCCCTAGTTATAATTTCCATACAAAGTGGGGTACCTGTCAGTAGTTTTCCCTAAGAAATCCCTAGACAAGACAAACTACTCACTCATGATTAAAAATTAAACTACTAACCAACAATTCAGCGAAATCTGAGAGGAAAAGGATTGACAAAGACAGCCTTCAACCAAGTCTTCAAACCGCTAGCCAAACTGATCTCCACACTCAAGAATTTCTCACTTGCAAACTCAAACTAAAAATCCTAACTAAAAAGAAGTGAAATTTGAGAAAGAAAATGAACTAAACTATCCTATTCTTTCTTGGTTCTGTTGCTGAGGGACGCGTATATATAGAGAAGTATGATGATTCTCAGCCACATAGCCAAGGGGAAAACAAAGAGGCCATAGTTATACAGTTCACCATGATCCGTGGCAGGCACCACGGTTGGACTGTGGTCTTGGTTGGAACCATATTTTTGTTCTTCTCTTACTCTACGGGCATAACACCTCATGGGCATCAGTGGAAATGAGGGTCAAATGTTGGGTCCAAATGGTCCAAATTCCGACAAACACCATCAAACAGCCATACCCAAGCATAAATCGAGAATAGGGGTATAAATGATAACTTAAAGCACATAATTCTTCTAAAAATGTCGCTAAATGACCCTAAAATGACGTACAATAAGTGCTTATCATGATGAGGACTCCTTGTTCAAGGACTATGCTAGTGCAAAGAATTGAAAAAGTGCATGTGTTCTTGAAAAGAGCTTTTTATTGAGTCCAAGTGATTTTCCAGTGAATAATGACTGTTTTATAAATGCTTATTTTGGTTTAAGTAATAGTCCTTGCCTTTATGCATTAAGTCTAATCTCGTACCGAAACGAATCTCACTTGGTGATTTTAATCGAACTCCTTAATGATGGCTGTTTATATATGAATTAATTGCTCTACTGTCCTCCATACTTGAATTTATGTGTGAGTCAGCTTACTTTTGAATTTGGTATGCATGCTATGTGATATTAAGTAAGTGCTCATCACTATTAAACTACAAGAGCCATAGTTTACGCTAGTTGATAACTCTTATGTATGAAATAGAAGGAGATTAGGAACATCTTTGGATCTTAAAGGTTACTAAGGCAATAACGAATATAGGAGACCTAACGTGATTGTTATGTGATATTAAATATCAAACGTGTGTGATTGCTATTTAAAAGTATTACGTGCAACTATTTTATTTTTCTCAGGGCTGAGCATCACTCACTGAGCACGTGGTAGCTCAACCCCTCTCTATTTCTCCTTTTCCTAGGTTTTCGATGTGACAGTAGAAGTTGATCTACGTATGCCCAGTTGGAGTCTACCCTTATGTCGAAAAAGGGTTATGTGGACATGCATACGTAGTCTTATGAGCTTAATGATGTAACATGATGTATTCCTAGATTTCTAAATGCATATAAATAAAGTAGTTGGGTTCATGTGTTGCATATTAGATAGCAGTGGCTCTGTATGGTCATATAGGCCAACCATCTGAATTATAAGTCATTCGTTTTAGCTAAAGTTAGTTAGCTTTGGGATGTAAACACTAGTGCTCTAGATGTGCGATCCGTTAAGTTGTATTTTTTATTTTCTTCTTTATTATTGAACCTTATATTTAGTATACTCTGTGCGTATGTCCCATAGAGTTGTGGACTCCGGCATGTAGCCGTTGAGGTTATTTTGTTGTTCTTTTTTACTTTTATTCATTACAGATCCTAATGTAAGGCTTTAAGCCTGAGAAATGGTTAAGTTTTGGGCAAAACTATGTCCGTTTCACTCCAAATTTTAAGAAATCACAAATACTTCTAGCCCTAGGGCTAGGACTGTTACAACTCAATTACGCAAAATTATATAAATTAAGTCTAAACTCTCAAATTTAGCTTTGTCTAGGTTAATAATTGGCCCATGTGGAAATTTAGCTCTAATTGAAGAGAAAAGGAATGACGGGCTGCTATTTGGGATGCTGGGGGGCTAAGGCCCAAGCATGACTTAGAGTAGACTTAAGGAGAAGGAAAAGAAGGCTGAGGAGCTAATGGGCCATGGCAAACAAAATGAGTTGTGGCTTTACAAGCCCAAACGGAGGAGTGAGTGAGAGATGAGGTTGCCTAGCTGATGGGTCGTGTAAAAAGGCCCAGGCGGAGGAAGGAAAGGAAGAAAGAGGATAGAGCTGCGGAAAGGGGGCTGCTGGGGCGAAAGCACGACTGGGTCACGGGCCCCTTGGACTCAGGCCCCCACGAGCTGGAGGGAAAGAGGAGAGAGGAGAATAGGAGGCTGAAGGTAAATGTGGGCCACTGGACAGCCCAACTCGACTGGAGAAGAGAAAGACAGAAAGGCCACTAGATTGGGCTGTGCAGCAGGGCACTGATGTTGAGCCCAATGTGAAAGAATAAGCCCTGCGAATCTAGGTTGAACTTGAGCCCTCGAGCATTGGACTACAGTTGTAATATCCTAATAAAATTGTTCGAATTACTCGGCTTCATTCCCAAATTCAACGCTTCTTTATCGCATGAAAACCACAAAAAATATGTGTTATTTAAACATAAAAATATATTTCAAAGACTTAAAAGTAGATAAAATAAAGGGTAAAATTATATATAAAATATGAATTATCAACTCCCTACACCAAAACTTTGCTATTCCTTAAGCAAAGCAAAACATTAATGCATATGTTCATTCAACTCATCAAGTAGAACAAGACTTGGGAAGAAAATCAAGTGATCTAATTGTGAATGCTCACTCATAATCACATATATCAATTTACTACCAACTCATAACTCATTATCGAAGATTTCTAGTTTCAACTAAGTCAATAGGTCAAGATTCAAGCAAATTAAACATATAATGAAACCATATAGCAAACTATAAGCACAAAATTTCACCCCACATAACAAAAAATCACAAGAGCATCTTAAAGTTAAGTCCCCAGTGCCAAATCGACTTATTAACTTTTTTTTATTTTTTCTCTTTTGTTTTTTTGAATTTTTCAAAAGTTACTTGATTCCATGCACTCTCCTGAGTGGATAAAGATATGAATAAAGATAACACTCAGAGAATCTCTTAGTGCATATTCAGGCAATTAAAGACATGGATAGAAATAGAACCTGGACATTGGTACTGAAATCAGAACTTAATTAATTCAATTTATTTTATTTATTAATTGAAAAAGTCAATGTGGGACTCAGTATTTATCAAATACTTATAATGACATTGCAAATGAGGTTATTTCTCATACTCAAGATCGGCTACATAGTGACACTAGCACAGTAAAAATTTTGGCCATCAACTAGTCAAAGTTAGAAATAATCTCTAATGACATGGGCCACATGATCAAATCCACATAATAAGAATAGAATATGCATAATCAGAACACTCAAGATTTTCCCAAATCAAATTCAACCATAGATTTTTCAAATTTTCCTCAAAATTTTCATTTTGCCTTCTCCCCACACCTAAACCTTATATTTTCCTTAATGTAGAAAACAATAATAAAGAGAAGAATGGGAAAAGAGCAATACAGCCTGACAGCACGAGAAAATCATTTCCATATAAGTCCAACAATCAAACTCCTAAAAGTACCTTTACTACCATCGCCAACCACAAAAGCCAAAAACCAAGTAAAGAATCACACTAAACAACACAAGCACACCCAAAAAAAAACAAAAACAAAAGACTTGAACTCACCTAAAACAAGTGGGTTGCCCCCCAACAAGCACTAAGTTTTATATCTTCATCCAGGCAAGGTCATCACCCACTAATCATAGTTGATAGAAGTTACTATATTGATGGACTCAATCAAACCAGGCTTAATATCATGAGTCATAGTAAGTTTTAAACGTTGGCCATTAACCATGAGAACTCAACCATCTTAGGGATCCAAAATTTGGACCGCCATAGAGGGAAACACTTGTTGGACAACAAAAAGACCATTCCATCTAGATCTACCAAGAAATAGCTTAAACTTAGAATTAAACAGCCAAACATTCTGATTAAGTTCAAAGGATTTACGAGAAATCATTTTATCATGAAAAGTTTTGGTTTTGGCGTGATAAATATTAGCATTCTCATAGGCTTTATTACGCAATTCATCCAACACATTTAATTGAAGCCTACGGTTAGAACCTGCTTGTTTCATATAAAATTGAAAGCTTTAATAGCCCAAAAAGCACGGTGTTCTAATTCAACTGGCAAGTGATAAGCCTTACCAAAAAGAAGTCAGTAAGGAGACATCCCTATAGGAGTCTTATAAGCTATACGATAGGCCTAAAGACCAACATGCAATCACAAAGACTAGTCTTTCCTATCAGGTCGAACTGTTTTCTCAAGTATAGACTTGATCTCATGGTTAGACACCTTAACTTGACCACTTGACCACTAGTCTGAGGATAATATGGGGTAGCTACCTTGTTAGTCACAGAATACTTTTTAAGCAAAGTCTCAAAGGACCGGTGGTAACACTAACTACTTTCATCACTAATAAGAGCTCTAGGGGTACCATACCGATAGAAAGTGCGTTTTTTCACAAACTTCATCACAATCTTGTGTTCATTGGTCCTAGTAGCCTGAGCTGCCAAGTACTTTGGCATATAATCAAGAGCAACCAATATGTATACAAAGCCAAAAGATGGGGCAAAGGGGCCTATGAAATTAATGCCCCCATACATCAAATATCTCAATAACCAGAATAGCGGAAAGAGGCATCATATCACGATGGGGCAGGGCACACTTACGTTGACACTGCTCACAAGCAAGACATAATCAGTGAGCATCTCTAAATAGAGTGGGCCAAAAGAACTCACTTTGTAGGACTTTAGTAGTTGTCCTACGACCTCCAAAGTGACCACCACAAGCTTAAGAGTGACAAAATGTTAGAATACTATCAATTTCACTCTCAGGAATACATCTACGCACTACTTGGTGAGGAAAATGTTTGAAAAGATAAGGGTCTTTCCAATAATAATGTATTACTTGTGAGAAGAACCTATCTTTTTCTTATTTGAACTAGTGAAGAGGAACCTTTCAAGTGGCAAGGTAGTTCACAATGTTAGCAAACCAACGGAGAGAGGTATGTGACTAGCAAATAGTTGCTCATGAGGAAAGTGGACAGAAAATCCAACTAAGTTGATAAGTGCTTAATGTATGCATCATTTCAGGGCTATTTTGCCACGTATTTAGGAGAATTATGTGCTTTAAGTCATAATCTATACTCCTATTCTCAATTTATGTTTGGGTACGGTTGTTTGATATGTTTTGCAGGATTTTAGGCCATTTTACCTAGCATTTGACCCTTATTGGATGTATTTTGACCTCCCCCATGGACATCCATGTGATGCTACGCCCGTGGAGCAAGAAAAAAAATAGAAAATCGGTTCTAACTAAGACCACTGTCAGATTGCGGTACTTACCATGGATCGTGGTGAGCTATGAAACTGCTGCCTCTTCATCTTCCTTCTGTTGTGTGGCTAAAATGATCCAAACTCTTCTATAAAAAGGCATCGTTCAGCCGCAATGAACGAGAGAGGAAGCATAGCATAGTCCATTTTCTTTCTCAAATTTTATTCTTTTTAGTTAAGATTTTTAGTTTGATTATTGTTTTAATGGGAAATCTTGAGTGTGAGTGTTTGATTTTGAGGCGATTTAAAGCCCTTGATTGAAAGGCTATCTCAATCATGCCCTTTCTCTCAGATTTTGCCAAAACGTTGGTTAGTTATTTAATCTTTAATTATGTGTGAGTAGTTTATTTTATCTAGGGATTTAGTAATTTATGAAAGTATAGTTGGATCATGTTTTAATCTATAGAATTGGGCTTATTTCATGATTGGTTTGATTTCATTCTATCAAGTGATTATCATGTTATGAGTGGATTTTTGGCTAAAGTTTGCTTGCACACTTAAAACAATTGAGTGAAAAACTAAAAGGTGACATTTGATTATTAGACTGCTTGATAAAAGCTAACATAGTGTTGTCTCAAAAGAGAGATTTGCATGTTAGGAGGACTAGAGTATAATCAAAGATATTCAACTTAGATTAAGACAAATTGATTTGAAAGAATAACTTTTGCTTGGTTTAGGCAAATTTGGTTGATTTCAAAAGAATAGACTAAATTTTTGGAGAGATTATAATTTCTCGAGATTAACCGATTAGAGAAGCACATGCTTATCATTTCGATCCAATCACCTTTCATAACTATATAAATTTCTAGGCATTTTTCCTTAATTGATTTAAAATTAGTGGATTAAAAGTTGTTGAATCGAAACCCCTTGAATTAGAATTTTACTTAGCATATTTTGACAGTCAAAGCTCGATAGATTAAATTGGTCCCTGAGGACGATCTTTTTATCTATACTACGACTACCCGTGTGCTTGCGGTAGTGGTCATAAGTCATCAATATACTCAGTAAAGATCCTAGGTATGTGGTATGCAATGGAATTTTTGGAACCTTTCCTATGTATTATTTCATTGTTAAACTCTTAGAGCAACAAAATCTATCTAATGAGTCATGGTTTGATGTCATTCTTTGCCAATAAGTGTTTTAATGTAGCATGATCAGTAAACACAATCACTTTTGAACACAAAAGGTATGAACGGAATTTATCAAGTGCAAGTACTACTGCTAGCAATCTTTTTTAGTAGTTGAAGAATTCTTTTGAGCATCAGCTAGAGTTGAAATAGCATAGTATATGACACGAGGCATTCTATTCACCCTTTGACACAAAACAACACCAATAGCAAAATCAAATGCATCACACATAATCTCAAATGGAAAAGAAAAATCAGAGGGCTACACAATAGGGGCTGACACCAGTGAAAACCGAAGCTTTTCAAAAGCTTTCACACAAGACTCATCAATCATAGAAGGAGCCTCTCTAGTAAGGAGATTAGTAAGTGGACAAGCAACTTTACTAAAATCCTTAATAAATCTCCTATCAAAAGCAGCATGACCAAGGAAAGATCCGACTTGCTTCATAGAAGAAGGCATAGGCAGATTAGAAATTAGATCTACCTTGGCTTTATCAACCTCAATCCCCTTTTTAGACACTTTGTAATCCAACAAAATCCATCCTTGGACTATGAAATGACTTTTTTCCCCAACATAAGATAAAATTCAGTTCTTTACACGTCTTTAATACAGTGGACAAATTAGCAAGATCTACATTAAAGGAAGAATCAAAAACAGAGAAATTATTCATAAACATCTCCATGAAATTGTCAATATAGTTAGAAAATATGGCTATCATAGATCTTCGCAATGTGAAAGGTGCATTACACAAGCAGAAAAGCATCCCCGATAGGATAATGTACCCAATGGGCAAGTGAAGATGGTTTTCCCTTGGTCCTCAGGATAGATGGTTATCTAGTTATAACCAGAATACCCATCTAGAAAGTAATAAAAACTTTATCCAACTAATTGTTTCGAAATTTGATCAATGAAGGGGAGGGGAAAATGGTCCTTTCTAGGAACAGAATTCAGCTTTCTATAATCAATGTATACCCTCTACCCTGTAGTCCGTTTAGTAGGAATTAGTTCACCTTTATTATTCTTTACCACAGTTATACCAAATTTTTTAGGGGTAACTTGAACTGGACTAGCCCATTGACTATTAGAAATAGGGTAGATGATGCCTCCATCTAAAAACTTTTCTACCTCTTTCTGGATAACTTCTTTCTTGTGGGGCTTTAGTCTACGTTGCATTTGCCTAAGAGGTTTGGCATTGTCCTCTAAATGAATTCTGTACATGCAAATAGTGGGACTGATCCCTTAAATCAGCAATTTACCACCCAATGGCACCCTTATGATTAAAAAAAAACACAAATCAACTCTTCCTCTTGATCACTTGATAAAAGAGAAGATGTAATAACATGTGGGGTCACTTTGGGGCCTAAAAACACATACTTGAGTGAATTAGGGAGAGGTTTCAACTCAAGTTTGGGTAGGGATAAAACAAAAAATGGCATAGGTGAACTAGCCAAAGGTGGGAGATGTTCATAAGTAGACACCTAAGAGGAAGACTCAAGATGAGGAGTTGAATCAAAAGTAGAATCTATCTCATCTATTATACTTCTTAAGTAAAATAATCCCCATGGGAAAGAGAGGTTCTGAAGGGATCATTGCTCAGAATAACAGGTAAAACTTATTTACATTGGTTCCTAAGGTAAACAAAAAGAACCTTAATTATAATTAAATATAAGATTAACCAACTAATCAGATCAAACCCTAGCCTTCTCAAGTTATGCTAGTATTCAAAGATGATTAATTGCAGCATAAAAGCTTGCCTAAGCCCTCATTCAAGGGTCGAATGCTAGTTTAACCATCTATTTTCATGAGGTTAGCCCAATAAAACCACAAGAGTAGCAACCCTAAATATGGGTAATTTGTATTATTTTCATGTCCAAATGCTAGCTATTCTATCTGCCCACACTAAACAATCGACCTCATCTTTCAGCGTAAGTCAATTATCCCAAAATATAAATGAAAGCTCTCTCAAGCATTTCATCAAACACTTGATAGGCATGAGATAGAGCCTAAAATCCAAACATAAACAAGGTAGGCTAAGGTTTAAACATGAACAACTACCCATCTTAAGGGCTAATCACAACCAAGGATCACAACTTTATTCACAACTAAACATCAAAAATAAAATCAAAGTAAAGAATTAATAAAGTAGTAAAAAAACAAGAAGCATGACATTAGAGAGAGAGAGAGAGAGAGAGAGAGAGAGAGAGAGAGAGAGAGAGAAGAGAAAATTTAGTCTTGATTGCTTGAATAGACTTGAAAATCCACAAGCTTGAATCCAAAATAATCAAAATAGAGCCTAATCTACTTTGTTTATTAACCCCTAATAGGAATTTTAGTGGCTAAACCTAAATTAAAATCTCTCCAAAAAGTTTCCTAAAAGCCCCCCGAAAAGGGTACTAAAAGGTCCCTTTAAATAGAAATCGACCCGGGAGACAAAGGGTGAGAAAAGCATAGGGGGTGACAGGCGATGCCATAGCCACTACCGTTTAGCTAGGCAACGGCTAGCCGTTGGCAGCCCCTGCCATCTGCAGAGTGTCAACGGTTGGGGGGTGGTGACCATGGCTGCAGATCATCACCTCTTGCTTTTCGATCTTCTTGCTTTTATTTTTCCATCTTTACTCCTTTTTTGTAGAATTTTCTTAATTAAACTTCTTACCTACAAAAGTAAACACAACAAGTAAAATCTTAAAGATTATCTTATTATACGATCCAAAAAATAAACTACAAACATACAAACATAAAAAGATTATATTGATTATATTGATTCATCACACACTCGTTTATTTTTCTATACCTTTGATCAAGTGCATTGATTACTCCAAAGCCACCATGCGAACATGAAAAGAGATAAGATTCAAAAAAATTAATTATAATACTTACAAAATCCTAATTTATTTTTGTATAGTCCTCAATATGCGAAGAAAAAGAAGCACAAGAAGGGTACTCAATCCCACAGTTATAGGAAAAATAAACTCCAATAGCCACCATTGCTAACATTGCCATTCCCAAACCAGCATCTAGTACCTTATTCTCAACTTGCATACTTGCTATTGACCTTCCAACTATTGACCAAATTAACGGTCGCATTGATCCTCCTATTAATAGGGCAGTTACAAAATGGTTAATTACGTATTAATTATGCCCATTAATTCTCTACTAACAGTTCAAGCTCAATGCTACAATATTAGGGGGATCAGGTCAGGGAATTATATATAACAACTTAAGCAAGCAATTCTCTTAATAGAATCTACTCTTTATACTCTCCCTCACACTAATCTAGACACCCACTAGGACTTAGGTTCAGGGATGTGGATTCACGGTGACTCTATAGCCATCGATTGATTGTTTGTATTGATTCATGGGGAATTCCTAAGAAATGAGATCCTCCCTTCCACATCACAAAGGTATGTCCTTAATCTCACAACACTAACAATCCTAAGTACTATATCCTTTTCCTTATCATGACTAGTATTTATTCCCATTTTACCATTTTCAATACTCGGAGATTAGTTCTGAATTGTTAGTAACACCTGGAGCCTGTGCTTTCAGCCTTTGATTAGTAGTCTTCAATTGTGGACCTTGTTGAGGATCAGTAGAACGTGTTATCGGCTACTCAACGTTTTTCGGTAAGATGACATAGAAGCATCCATTGATGAACTTAGCTTGAATGTCATTTGTGTTGCACCGTTGTGGTATCTTGGTTTCCTTCAAAAAGCATCTCGTGTGTCCTCCATTCAAAAGCCTTGCCCCATTCTCTTTGAGGACTCCAAGGCTATTCACTTGAACATTCAGTTGTTCTTTCTTGAATTCTACACACATAGATACAGAAATAGTGCATTAATTCAATTCAATGTGGACATTTTATTTTAATTGTTCATTGAAGAATTATGACTTGAGGAGAATTATTTCTCATGCCCTCCCATAGCCAAGTGCTACTTTTATTTAATAAGAAAAGATATGGTACGTAACATACATGGAAAGTATACAAAGAGAAGATATGATACAAAACATATATGGAAACTATACAAAATTACATGATATAATCAAGGATTGTAATAAGCAATCATGTTTGAACTTGTGGGGTTTCCTAATACTGCCCCTCAAGTTAGTGCATGGAGGTTTGCAACACCCAACTTGCCCATTAGATAACAAAATTGTCGCTGCCCCAAAGTGTTGATGAAAATGTTAGCCAATTGCTCTGTAGTGGGCATGTACTAAGGTGTAATGATCCCAAAGAAGATGTATTCCCGAACAAAATGATAGTCAACTTCAATGTGTTTTGTTCGCTTACTAAACACATGATTATTAGCAATGTGAATGGCCACCTGATTGTCATAATGAAGTCGAGCCATAGGAACAAACAAACCAAGAGATAGAAGAAGATTGCATATCCAAATAACTTCACTTGTGGCACCGGCCATAGCACTATATTCGGCTTCTGCAAAAGATCTAGAGGCAGTGTCTTATTTCTTAGTTTTCTAAGAAACTGGAGCATTACCTAATTGACAAGATACCCTATGATAGGCTACCTAGACATCGAGAAACTGGCCTAGTTTGAGTCACAGTAGACGGACATATGAAGTGTGTTTCGGGCTGCTAGAAGAATTCCTTGTCCTGGGGAATATTTCAAATGCCGAAGGACACGTACAGCGGCATCCCAATGTCCCTAGCGAGGATTTTGCATGAACTAGCTTAAGATATTGACGGCATACGTAAAATCTGAACGAGTGATGGTCAAATAGATAAGCCTCCCAACCAGGCGTCGATACTGAGAAGCATTAGAAATAGCCTCGCCAGATTCATTAGAGAGGCGATGACTTTGCTCCATGGGAAAGAAGGTTGGTTTTACCCCAAGCATAGCACATTCTAAGAGAATATCCAAGGTGTACTTTTGTTGAGATAAGAATAACGCTTGTGATGACCTAGCTACCTTGATTCTTAGAAAAATACTTGAGTGCTCCCAGATCTTTCAATTTAAAATAGTGCTGTAAATAACTCTTGAAATTACAACAACATAGAGGGTCATCACTAGTTAGAATGAGATCATCCACATATATTCAGAAGAGCTAGAAAAACATCTCCTTTGTGATAAATAAATAAAAAATGACCTAAGTGATTGGTGAAACCCATAGCTTCGCAACAATGTAGCCAACTTGAAGAACCTTTGCCTCGGTGCTTGTCGAAGCCCGTGCAAATATTTTTTCAATTTACACACCTGGATAGGCTTAGGAGTATGGATTCCTGGTGAGGGGCTTCATATAATTTCTTCATGCAGGTACCCATGCAAGAATGCATTGTGGACATCTATTTGGTGAAACTCCCATCCTTGCGAGGCCGCAATATTCAACAAACATCGAACAGTAGCCATTTTGGTGACAGGGCAAAGGTCTCAGTGAAGTCTTTGCCTTCAACCTAAGTGTTACCAAGAACGACTAAGCGAGCCTTGTATCTTTCAATTGTACCATCAGCATGATACTTTATTTTATAAACCCATGTACATCATAGAGCATGTTTTCCAGGAGGGAAATAAATGAATTCCCAAGTCTGATTCTCTTGGAGAGCATCAGTTTCTTTTGCTATTGCCTCTATTCATTCTGGGCCATGCATAGCTTGAGAAAAATGTTAGGGCTCAAAGTAAGATGTACAGATGCAAGGAAAGCTTGATATGAAGGAGAAAAATGCTCATAAGTAATAAAATGAGACAGAGGGTAGTTGGCACCTGAATAGCTTTCATGGAGCGTTGGAGAGACAGGGTGCGTAATAGCATGACATATATAGTCTTGAAGTCGCACGGGAGGTCTTCGGTGTCGTTAAGGTCTAGTAGTAACGAGCTCCCCCTAAAGTGCCAATGCTTATGCGTTCTCATCACTCGACGTATCTGCTGGAGTAAGCCCAGAACTGTGGCTCTCAGCGTTGGGTTCACCTGTAGGAGTTGCTATCATTTGATCCGGCATTATGGCAATGTTGTTAGGCCTAAAAAATGCTGTACTTTCATTTTCTAGCCCACAACCCACGTCCCACATGACAAATGAGATTTGGGGCAACAGATCAACCTCAAGGACTTTAGGAGGAGAGCACATGGGCTGACCCTGGTGTCCATCTACGGGCTTCATAGGACCATCTTCATACATGTGGGTTGGGTTGGTAGAAATAGGCCACTGAATGAGATGATGGTCCACACCATCATGATCCATAGCCTCATGCACGGAATTACCATGTTCTCCCTCACTTTATGCTAAATCTAGAAACAAAGAGTCTTTGATTTGCAATATCATATACTTTCCAGCCCTTTTGTCCATGAGGGTAACCCAAAAATATGCATCGAATTGCCTTGGAAGCAAATTTATCACGACTTCTATTATGATTATGAGCATAACACAAGCACCCAAAAATGTTAACATGGTCGTAACTAAGGCTATTGCTAAACGAAACCTCATAGGGTGTCTTTGAGTTAAGTAACTTTGCAGGCGTTCAATTTATAAGATATATAGCAGTGAGAACGCACTCACCTCAGAATTTTACATGTAGAGAAGCTTGAAATCGAAGTGCTCTAGCCACGTTAAAGATATGCCAATTTTTCCATTCAACACATCCATTCTACTGAGGTGTGTCTACATAGTACATAAAGATTCCTAAATAATCCCATGTTCATGAAAATATGTTTGAAGTGGGTCATTTATGAATTCTTATCATTATCACTACAAATTCTTTGTACCTGGAGTTTTAATTAAGTATTTACCATAGAGCAAAAACCGACAAGTTTCTCATAAACTTCAGTTTTATCCTTAAGTAGATCAACCCACATAGCTCTATTGTAATCATCCATAATATACAAAAAATAATGGCAACCACCAAGAGAAGATGTTTTGTAATATCCCCACAAGTCATAGTGGATTAAAGCAAAAGGTTGTTGAGCCTTAGAATCGCTAAGAGAAAAAGTACTTCTGGTTTGTCTTGCTCTATGACAAATATTGTAGCAATCAAATATATTTTTGTTCAGCTGAAAACCATAATTTACTAAAGAGACAGTTAAATTATCAAGATACGAATGACCTATGCGTTGATGCCAAAGAAGAGACTCCTTGTTTTGTATAGCCACAAAACCCTCCCGCATTGCTCTTCAAATAGTACGCCACATTTCTCTCTTCAGCTGCTCCAATCAGAGTTTTTAAGGTGAGGTCCTGAATAAACAATATTGAGCAACATAAATAACATTGCAATTTCTATCATTGGCCAACTAATGCACTGATATAAGGTTACAGGTGAAGGATGGTGTATACAATATGTTTTGTAAGACAAGCCCATCTCCCAAATTTATCGTCCCCCTTTCTGTGATAATTCCTTCTTTACCATTTGGTATAGTCACATATCCTGCAGTAGGTAATTTAGAAAAATTAGAAAGCATATCACGATTAAAAGTCATATGATGAGATGTTCCTGAATCAAGAACCCATTCTATAGGCCCATTGTGCCTACCACTCATCTTCTCCTTATTTTGTCTCTCCTTAAGCAGAGTAAAAAAGGCTTCTACCTGAGCTGGAGTAAACCCTCCATACTTTTTCAAACATGTACTTAAAAAGTCCTTGAATGTTCTCGAAAAACCCAGCTGAGTCTACCCCTGTCCTGCATTGATAGTCGCATTGTGAGCCATCCCTGTGAGCTTCAGCTCCTGCCCAATTGCCCAGACTTGCCAACCACCTTCATTGCCTATGCCAGTTAAGGTGCCGCTATAGTTCTAGCTTTGATTCTGACCTGGGTTTGCTCGTTTTTTCCGTCTGCTTTGCCAATTTGGAGGATAACCAACAAGCTCAAAGCATTGACTCCTTTTGTGTCCTATTTTTTGGCAGTCAGTTTTGGATCAGCCACCAATCGATTTGAACGCACTCCTTCCACGGTGGTTCTAATCTTCATGCTTCGAGTCATACTCTGTTGTCTTTCCTCCCTAAGTATTATGGAGTATACTTTGCTTAGATTAGAAAGAGGTTCCATGCTTAGGATGTTGGATCTAACAACTCCAAATTGAGATGAGTCAAGCCCCATTAGAAATTGGTGAGTTCTTTCAGATTCTTGGTATTTGAACAGGTTAAACTCCTTCATGCATTTGTAATTAGGCAGCTATAAGTAGTCATCAAGTTCATCCCACAAGCTTTTTAGTTTTGTAAAACAGTCGGTTATACTCATAGATCCTTGATTTGTGATAGTTATTTCTCTTCTTAATTGATGAACTCGAATTTCATTTCCATGGGAGTATCTTTCCCCTAGGTCTTTCTAGATTTCACTCGCAATTTCAGCATAAACGACTAAGCCATGGAGATCTTTGTTTATGACATTGTACAGCCACCAGACAACCATGGCATTGCACTTCTCCTAGGCATGAAGTTCTGGGGAAGAACTCTCTAGCTTAGTTAGGCTTCCACCAACAAAGGGTAATTTATTTTTTGATTTTCAAGCATTAATCACCAATCTACTCCGATTAGCATAATTTTCACCATCAAGGCCAATTGGGTAGATGATGTTTCCAGGACTATTTGAGCTTCAAAGGTAAAACGGTTCCTAAGGATCATTTGGATCAACTTTGAATGAAATAGCCTTTTGTTCAGCCATGATGTTGAGTGCTATAGGTTTGAAGAGGAATCAAGCGTCTTATCATATTTGAGCCTAGGGCTCTGATACCATAAAAAATTATGAGTTGGGGAAAATTGTTTCTCACGCCCTCCCATAACCGAGTGCCGCTTTTTGTTTAATAAGAAAAGATATGGTACAAAACACATATGGAAAGTATACAAAGAAAAGATATGATACAAAACATATATGGAAAATATACAACATTACATGATATAATCAAGGATTGTAATAATCAATCATGCCTGAACTTGTGGAGTTTCCTAATATTAGGCCCTTTAGACCTTAGCGGAAATAAGGAGGGTGGTGATAAAGTATTAGCCTAGTTGGTAGCTCAAACCACAAGTTAAGTGCCCACTTTGAATCATGCGTTCTCTGTATCGGATTGGCTATAGTTTCAACTAGTCCTTTATTTTGAGCTTAGGAGATATGTGAATACATATGAAAGTTTCTGTTGGGTGCAAAAGAGATGCAAAGGTTGATGCAGGTGCCATTGAAACTCAAGTATCTGGTAACAACATTCAAACACTTTACCTAAGTGATATCCATAACTATAAAATAGCAACCAAACTGAGCCGGCTTGCCTAGCCCTCAGGTTTAGCTCGGTCAAAGCTCGACTCAGGCCCAAGTCAAACCAAGATCGAGCCGACTCAGAAGCATACCGAGCCGAGCCCGAGCCTGAGCCCGAGCCCAATAAAGCTCATCTCGACCTGACTTGGTTTGGCTCGGGTTAGCTCAATTAGTTCGTGTTTTTCTAGGCGCTTGTGTGGAAAGTATGAAATTATTATCATAATCAACAAAGTTTTATTCAAAACTTTAATTCTTGAATCCAATACAAGAATTTAGAATTAATCTTGCATTTTAGCCTTAAATTTGGAAACTTTTTAATCAAAAACAAACAAAAAAGAAGGATAACAAACTGATCCAAGTCGCTTCGAGCCAACTACTGTGCATCCGAGCCCGAGGCTAAGCCTAAACTTTATAGACTCGGCAAGCTTTAAGCCAAACCTAAGCCGAGCTTTTATTTGACTGAGTCAAGCCCTGCTCGAGCTCGGCTAAATAAACTATACAGAGGTACCCTCAGTTTACTGTAAACTATGTTAAGGACCCTCAGTTTTTAAAACTAAATATAATGTAACTTGTCATTTGAGGAAACTAACATAAAGGATCCTCAAAACTTTATTTGATCTATTTTTAAGGCCCAGCTACTGTTCTAATTTGAAAAGCACGCCCACAACTTTTCATATTTGCACATTGTGCCCAAATCTAAAATTGTGCATGTGGTTTTTTGCTCACTAGTAGAACTCGACGTCCTCTTTCATCTGGCATCAGAGCCACGTGACCAAAAATAATTAAGATAATTAAGCTAATTAATGACTAATTAAGCCAATTAACTGTGATTAATGCCAGAATCATCATCTACTTGCCCTAGACCAAATTATTCACATATTGTTCACTCCCCAGAAGGCCTTCTCCAATAGCACCTCAATTAAACTATATCACTGATATAATTTTAGAATTAAAAGCTGAATTAGCGAAAATTAAGGCTGAAGTCAAGGAGCTTAAGAAACAAATATCTATAATTCACCTTTCTTTGGTTAATGAAGTTGGACATAGTGGAAAATCTACTTCCAATATTAGTACCCCTTTTTAGCATAAATATTCTTTTTAGAACCCAAAAAAAAAAAATTTCATTTTCTTTGCACGAGATAAAAATTTAAAAAGAAGTAGGAGAAAAATCAGGTGAAAAATCAGCTGAAAAAGTAGAAAAAGAAGAAGAAAATGGAGTATAAGCAATATACTCTGAATGAACTACAGGATATTTTTGAGAAAGAACAAAACCCAGAAGAATTAAACAAGAGCATGGGAGCAATTAGTGATAAACATGACAATTTATCTGATGATAATGAAGAGATCAATAATATCCAACTAGAAGAAGAAATATATCAGTAGATGAATCTGATCAAACTAAAAGATCTCAATATATTACCATTAGAAGAAGTTAGGACAAAACTGGATAAGGAATATTGTAAAATGACTATTGAAAATGAGATCAATGAGATTGGAGAAGAGATTGACTTATATAAAATAGAGACTAATCTAGTTAACTATGTCGGTCCTAAGCCTGAAGAATTTGGTGAACCTTCTAGAAGAAATACTCATTTCTAAAGACCTAGGTACGTTACAGCGGGACGTACAAGCAAATTTTCCTTCGGATTTATCCTAAGGAAAGCCACGAATTTTGAAAAAATTAAACTTACCCCAATTAGCCAAATAGGATACATCTTAAACATTGATGGAGCTCGTAATAGAGAAGAAATAATTGAGCATTGAAAAAGAGAAATGAATTCTATCTTAAACCTAAATACTACCTGGACTGCGGTAAACTTCCTAAACTACATTGAATATAGTTTTTCTGTTACTATAGCTGATTGGTATGATTCATTAAGTGAAAACGGTAAAAATACATTAAGAATGATGAAAACACCAGCTGCTATGTTCAGAAATTTGTGCAAATAAATCGAAACTGAATTCATCGGAGCTAAACTTGATATGAAGAAAAGCAAGAGAATGGCAAAGAAAGATTAACAACATAAAACTATGGGATATGATATACTTAGAAAATTATATTGCTGAATTCAGTCAATATTGTTACAAAATTGGGCATAATAAAACTAATCTTGGCATGTTCTATGACAAATTGCCATCTCCAATAAATTCCATAATAAATGAAAAATACATGGCATTACTTGAATGAACAGATGTTGTAGATACCCTTGGTTCAAGAATTTCATATTTAGGAAAATGGGTTAATGATTAGTGTCTTGATCTTCAAAAACAAAAGAAAATTAAGAAGCAATTCCTAACTTGTTGGGATTCACCTCATCAATGGGGAAAGGAACCCGAAAAAGAAGAAAACGAACATTTTGTAAGAAAAAGAGCTTTAATAAGCAAAGGGGAGAGAAATATAGAAGAAAATATTATGACAAACCAAGTCCTAAAAAATGTAGATTTTTTTAGGAAAGCTGCTTATTACCCTGCAGGAGAAAACAACTGCATATGTTGGGCATGCAGAGAAGTAGGGAATTATGCTAATGAATACAAAAATAGGAAGAATAACAAACTTATTGAAACATTGGGAAGCCTAGATTATATTGAGCTTAGTGAAGATAAGGCATTAGACCTAGCCCTAAATAATAACAAAGGAATTATTGAAATCATATTGGACAATGAATATGAAGAAAGTGATTATGAGAAAACAATTCATATAATGGAAAGTAGCTCGATTAGTCTTGGTAATCTTCAAGGAGAAGAGTTTGTGGTAGACAATGAAAACGAAGATGTCAAAGGAGATTGGGTTCTTCCAATAATTCAAAAAGACATGATCTATAAAAAATCCACCTTTCAATTAAAAAGTAAATACGTATGTGAAATGATAGAAGGAGACATGGAGATAAAGAATTGTGAGTATGACATTAGGGAAGTTAATCTTTTTAATTGAGAAACTATCCTTAGACATAACAAAGATAGAAATATAAGTATATCCATGTGGGAAGTGTCCAAGTTCAAATCACTCCATTATAATATTTGGCCAAAGACATTGATCTATATGCTTTACTTTATGATATTAGGCATACCAAATTTAATAATCAAATTATCATAGGGATCAAAACCAATTTATGTAATGGGTTAGTAGGATTCAATTACCGACGAGGATATCATGTAAGTCTAAAGGACAAATTTGGTAAAAACTTCTTATCTCTTAAGATAAAAACAGTTGGGATGGATATGAAAAGAGGAGGATATCCTTTAAGGATATTTCAAAAAATTATCTACAAATTAGATAATACAATAGACCCAAAGACTAAGGTAACAATGATAGAAGTAGGAAAATTTGAAAGTCCTACCCCTATGCAAAAGATCCAGAGAATTACGTCCAATCCTCAAAAGATAAAAATCGATCGTTCATGGATATCTAGCTTTACCAACCCTACACACATCAATAAGAAAAATATAATAAAAATTTGCGAGGAGGGTAAAATCATCATAAAATCCCAACTATTAAGAGGCATAAGTACACGATCAGATTGAGGAGAAGGATCTTCATCAGTTAAAGAAGAGCTCAAAGAAGATCTCAAAGAAGATGATATAATTAGCATGACTAGTGAAATGAGAAGAATGAGTTTTGAATCTGCAAGACTCAGTGTAGATCGAAGTATGAGTCTAGAAAGAAAGGTAATTGGGTACAAAACTAGAACTGTTAATGAACCAATCTATGAGGATGAATAAGTTAAAAATATGACTATGGGAATATGCTATGCAGCGACCAATACAAATCCTAATAGCATCTATATCCTAATAAAGGTATGTTTGGAGGGATATAATAAACATGAACTGTGTACATACATAAATAGTTGTTGTTCTGTATGCTTTGAAAAAAGATCATTATTTTCCAAATTTATGTGGAAAAAGCAAAGAATCCTTTACAAGTATGGATATCTGATAATAGCATTATGAGTTATAATGAGGCAATAGAAGGGTTATTCATAGAATTATGAGGAGTGCAATATATTGTACCAGTTCTACGGGCTACTAATCAACCCTCTCATGATATGATTACTGGAAATAATTTTCAAAGATTATATTCTCCGTGCACCCAAGCCATAAACCAAATAATATTTACAATTAATGGTCACTCAGTTCTATTGAAAAACTAAGTAAGATTACACTCATCAGAGAATTGAATTTACATGCAGCCAGCGTGGTGAAAAGGTAATCCCTACACAGCGAGAGACAGCACTGATAATCTCATTGCTTGAGTTATCTATTAAAGAATAGATTGTTGAACAATAAGAAAAATTATGTAAAGACTTCTACTATGATAATCCTCTAAAATTTAGGGATAAAGATAAAACATTTGCTAAAATTACTTTATTAAATCCCAACACTATTATCTGAGTTAAACAAATGGTATACACACACCAAGACATCCAAGAGTTTAATAAACAAATTAAAGAACTTCTGGATAAAGGATTAATCAGAAACAGCAAGAGTCCTTACACCAGTCCCATTTTCATGATAAGAAATCATGCAGAAGAAAAAAAAGAAAAAGCTAGAATGGTAATCAACTACAAAAAGCTTAGCGATAATATTGTCTTTGATGGCTATTATATTCCTAATAAAACAGTCCTTTTCAACATAATTCAGCCTCTTGGTTCTCGAAAATGGACTGCAAAAGTGATTATTGGTAGATAAAAATGGATGAGGAAAGTATTCCTTTAACTGCATTTAGTCCCCACAAGGACATTATGAGTGGATAGTAATGTCATTTGGCCTTAAAAATGCACCCCAAATATTCCAAAGAAGAATGGATAACATCTTCAAAGACCTTAATCATTGTTGTTTAGTTTACATTGATGATATCCTTGTCTTTTTCAAAACCATAGAGTAGCATAAAGATGATATCCTAGCTGTCACCCAAAGATGTATCAACCATGACATTATACTTGATAAGAACAAGTGCATTTATGCTGAACAAGAAATTGAGCTTTTAGGTCTAGATATAAAGGTAGGACAAATCATCCTACAAAAGCATATTTTGGAAAAAATAGAAAATTTTCCTAAAAAGATTGAAGATAGAAGCAATTAGAAAGATTTCTTGGATGCCTTACCTATGCTTCAGATTTCATTAAAGATTTGGCTAAATTAAGAAAATCATTACAGCAAAAACTCAAGAAAGATGTAAGTTGGACATGGACCACCAACGATTCAAAGATTGTCTAGAACTTCAAAAAGATGTGTAAAAATCTTTCTATTCTTAATCTACCTAATGAAGGAGATGATTTAATTCTTGAGACAGATGCCAGCAATGAGCACTGGAGTGCAGTACTCAAAATCAAAGAAGGAGAAAAACTATGCAAATATTACAGTGGAAGTTTTAATAAGACAGAATGCAACTATCCCATAATAGAAAAGGAAATCATAAGGGGAATTGAAAAGTTCTTAATCTTTTTGGCCCCAAAATCTTTTCTTATTCGAACCAATTGCAAAGGGATACTTGAATTTGTGAAAAAGACTTTATCAAATATGGATGCGCATGGGAGACTCCTACATCGGCAATTATAGCTTAACTAGTCTTCCTTCTCTATTGAACATATACAGGGATTGAAGAACTCTCTGGCAGACAGTCTAACTCAAGAACTCACCAATGGTGATCATCAAAGCCGACCTCCTGCCAAAAAAGGAGAAAATCCTTAACAAAATGTCATTCCTGCTAGAACGGGTTTCGCCTTCTAGTAGAGTCCTTCTTGATATCCTGGAATTCCATACAAAAAGTAGATCCCACTTTAGTATACTATCTACTACCTACCTAATAGCCCAAAGATTTTCCCTTTTAGAATCACAAGTTAATTACCTTAAATGTCTTCATGATATCCAAGAAAAAATAAGTTCTCATGTTTAAGAAAAATGGTTCAATGAGTATTATGCAGCCTGCATTGACGTTTATCATCATTATTCCTATGATATTTGGGAGTCTTAGGGTACAACTATCTACTTTTCCGATAAATCTGGAGTTAGTAGTGTTAGTTTCTCATCAAATTCAATCTCTCCAAATGACCCCATCATTAAAGCCTAGGAATACGAAATGATACTCTACTTCATAGAAATTCCAGATCCAAAGTTTCTATTTTTCTCAAGACTAACAAAGTTTTAGCAATGCATGTTCTGAAGAATCCTTTGGATTCTTACATTTCCTGATGCTCCAACAAAAATTCCAGTTCGAAGATGCCTAAATTTGAAAGTGTATAGCGCATTAATCGAATATGAAAATGAAAAAGCCAAGCCAGTCCATTATCTTATTCTGATCGTTGATTATAACGATCTTGATGATCAATGATAAGAATGGGTTCCTAAACGACGCGAATTAGTTACTGATCCTGCTTTAGCAAGAGCCATTGGATTTTTCAATATTTATCATCGATGTTGGGCATTAATTGGAAAAGGAAAAATGATAATGCATTGCGGAAATAATACTTTCACCTATGGCAATGAGTTTAAAGAGTACATGAAAGTGGAAGGAGCAGTATCTGAAGATATTTTTGATTATCTCTTCGACGTTGGAGCTGGAAAGTTCTCATCAGAAAAAAGAAAGAAATGTCTTCTTGAGTTATTTGAGAAATGGAATCCAAAACATCTTCAATTATATGAAGGTTTTGATGATTATCCAGATAATGATGGTTTGGAAGATATAATTGGAGATGAAGGCATGCAGAATCTCAATAATGATAACTAGTCTTGTCATCATTAAAAAGCTCTGAAAAGTGACTGCCCCATTATTATACTATTTTGACAAGTGTCTGATCTGTAAAATAAAGCATTGTACTGTAGCCATTAGTGTGTACTATAGCCATGTGAAAAATTAGTGTGTGTTGTAGCTATGTGAAACTTCATTGTGTACTATAGCCATTAGGGCATCCTATGTACTTGCAACCCTCTATAAATGGAGAGGTCGAGTGCTGAAAAGGGACACGATCATTTGAGCATTCTTGAGCAAAAGAGAAGTTAGGATTCTCCATTTCTCTATGAGCGAGCATCACTAATGATCTCAACTTAAGTCTCTCTTCAAAACTTTTCATTGTAATATTTCCACTTTCAAGCTTTCAATAAAAGAAATTTGCCAGTACAGAACGTTATTCAATTGAACTTTATGTCTTAAATATTATAATTTCTTGATTAAAATTTCACTATCCTTGAAAAGGATTAAACACTTGATTAGTGACTACGGTTTGAGGTAGAAAATGAAACAGATCTGCATTGTACCTAATCTAAGAAGGGTGGGGTTGAGATTAGCAATCTCTGTAAACTGAAAATTAGAGGAACGCCGGAGTCCAGCGCCAACTAAGTTCAGGTAACGGTCAAAACTCACTAATTAAATTTTAATTATTTTGCTAAGCATGATAGGCCTATAACCATAGAAATTATAATATCTAAGTTATAAGTAGTAGATTGTGATAACTAGTACCAGTAAAGTCATTATAAGAAGTTTAATCGGTTAAAACAAGCGTATTTCCTGAAAAACCCCTAAAAACAGCTTATTTGCACGCTTTTCCTATTTCAGGGGCTCTTCTGCAATTTTCAAAAGTTCAAGAACTAAAATAATAAGAAAAAGGACCTAAAAATTAGTTGTCTAAAAACATAGGGTAGCCCAGAATTAGTTTTGAAAAGGTAGAGGCCTAAAAATAGTTACCATTGAACTTAGAGACCTAAGTGTCAGTAATTCAGCTCGACTCAACTCGACTAGTTCACACCCCTATGTACCACAAACAAATATGAAAGCTGGACATGCATTTTTTTAAATATGCTTTTTATATTAATGCTAATAATTTGCTCAGGTTGCTCAAGTTTTTCACCATTTCATTTCAAATATAAGCGAAATCTATTAAAATCATCCAAAAAAGAGATTAGTAAGGTAATCATTTGTTATTAAATAAATAGGAGTCAATGCTTTAGATTAATTAAAAGGGATTTGGGTCATGTCATATTTGTGTTTTTGTCAATAATTTAAACTCATGTCATATTGTTCATGTTATGTCCAGTATTATGCCAACTAGAGTTATATGCCCTTAAAGCGAATGTATTTTACAAAAAACTAGGATATCTCTCATACACATCGAAAAGATGGGACACCAACTTTTAATTTTTAAAACGGAAAGAAAAGGACGATAGAAGCATAGCGGGAAGCTGGACAACAAGGGTTTCACTTCTTTTATCCTTGCGCCACTCACAGCAGGGTTCAAAATCAATGATAGGCTTTACCAAAGTTGAAGTCTTGGTTTGCCTGGCCATTTGCTTTTGATTTCCTTTGTTTTTGTACAATGGCAAAAGCGCCTTGTATATTGTCAAGCTTATTGTGTGGATGTTCGGGTTTTAAGACCATCCCTTGCCTTTTATAGGTAATGACATAAATTAAGGGCTTGTATCTGTAGCTTTTCCATTTGGATTTCGTCTGTGAAGAATTATTTCCTCTCTGAAGAATTATACCTGTTTGTTTTCTTGAGTTTTTAAGCTGCTTTATGCCTTTTTCTCTGTTTAGCTAATTAATCTCTTCTTGCATTGTAATATTCCCATAAACATGCTCAGATTCCTAGTTCTCTGAGCATGATGACACTTGATGCCCGCCTTCTTGTTGTTCTTTCATTTTTTTTTTTAATTAATGTAATCTAAATAAGATAACCTAATATCAATGCAATTCAAACCCAAAATAAATATCATAGAACTTGATATCGACTTGATATCGACTTGATATCATGTAACTTGACAATTAAGGCTATCATTCATTTGACTTGATACCAAACTAAACATCATATAGTTCGCATAGGTAACGTCGCTTACATATGAATCCTTCCAAACCCCACGCAAGTGAAAGCCATATTGAGAGTTGTTGTTGATATTGATTTAATCTTTCCAAACCCCACGCAAGTAAAACCCATATTAAGAGTTGTTGTTGATATTGATTTAATGGAGTTACTTAAGTTTTCACAATCAAATAATTTACATGACCTAAACACAGATGGAACACTAAGTACCAAACTAAAGCTCGACCATCAAGAGTTCTATTAATCTAAATAAGTCAACTGATAATTGTGACAATATAAATCTAAATTAAATATAAGATTAATTGTTCAAAACTATAAGTATAACAAGAAAAAGGGAGTGGAATAAGAAACAAAGGGTAACAATGTGATGCTTTTCGGGGGGGGAGCTGGGGAAGGGAAAGAAAAGGAATGTAACCCCATCTAGGGTCTGTTCTTTTCATAGGTAAATAGTTTCAGCCCATCTCCTACTATCCGTTTCATAGCTTATCATTCCTTTCCACTCATTCAAGAAAAATTTCATTCCTTTCCTTTCCTTCTCATCATTTTCACTCTCTTTAAAAAAGAGTTTCTCATTCCTTCCCATTCCATACCATGCCTTCTAACTCCTATAAGAAATATATCATTCTTTTTCATTTCTTTTCATGCCTTCTCGCTCATTTTAATTTCTTTCCTTTCCATGCCCGTTCCTTTCCCCTAATGGGACTATACATAAGATGTTCATAAAACCCTGCTCATGAAGGATCTTCTCTTCCGAACAATTGCTAATATATATGTAAAACCCCCAACCCCTAGGGCCAGGAGCGCTATATTTTTCTTAACTTTTGACTTAAATTCCGGGGTGAAACGGACAGAATTTTCCCTAAAAAGTGACCGTTTCTAGGCTAAAAGCCTTATAATAAAACCCTAGAAATCAACGGAAGTGTAAAACATTTTAAACGAAGCTCAACTGTTACACGCCGGAGTTCATAACTCAACGAGCAACTCGCTCGGAGTACTCCAAATAATATAGTTCATTAATACAGGAGAAGTGAAAGGTATAACTCAATGGTTCACACAACTGGAGTACCGGGGTTTACATCCCAAAACGTAACTAGTTTCAACTAAAAGAACAACTGACTAATAAGATGATTGACACACAAGGCCGTGCAGAGTGACTCCTAAACCGAATACACTACATGAACTAGAATACTTATTTACAAACGTTTACAATCCTAGGAATTTACATGACTTTGTTAAACACGTAACACCCCTTCAAATAGGAACACATGACACCTTGCAAGCAAGAATAGAATTCATCTTGGCATAAGTGACTTGGCTTCTACTCGTCATAATGCAAACCTAGGGAAAAAGGGGAAAGAGTAATGGGATGAGCAGCCACACACTCAGTGAATATTCCTCGACTCCTTAAAACCAAAACCGTTATAGGCAGTAATATCTTTAATAGTCACAAATCACATATTCATACTTTACCATTATATTAGGCAATCATAGTCCTCAGGGAAGGATTACTGTCCATAAACTTCATTTTAGCCACTAAACTCATTTTTAGGCTCCTAAATAACCAAACCTCTTAAAAACCAAACACTCAAAACACATAAGCAAGCAACGAGGCTAAGCACAGAAATTCCTTTCATAGGTTATGTGATAGAATTCGTGATTTATGCTTTATCTATCTAATTCACTCATACAAGATGCTTAAACACACGAAGCAGAGATTACGCAGGGAGCTTTCTTTAGCTAAACATGCACATTCAAACTCATATGCTTGATGCATTAGAATGATATGGCCATGCTGCACTTGAAATTTCATTCGTACTGTACTTAGAATCTTAATCACATGATATGCACGAAAATTCTTTTTTTCCTTTTCTGAAAACACTTTACTTAGTCTCTTTAGGCTCATGAAAACTCTTTTCTTAACCTCTTTGAGGCTCATATTCCTAAAAGAATCTCTTTCATTTTGGTCTCATAATGACCCTTAAAAACTTTCTTTCTGAAATACTAAAAAGGCGAAATGCCGACTGCTTTTCTTACTTACTAGGAAATTACTCTGCGCATAAGATCATCATAATGTGCTAATTGGGTGAGATCTATTCTCAACTCCTAGTGAGGCTGTCGCTCATGCTAAGCTCTTACTCCTGGGATGACAACTAACTTTTTGACCTTAACCCTCGTCAGGGTCTCTAGGGCTTGCCACAACTAGGATTACTCCCTAGGCTAGGGATTCCCCTGTTCAAATAGGTTCACTCCCATCTATTGTCCCTACGCACAATATCTTAGCCAATTTAAAGCGTATGGCCATAACGGTTAATAAGTTTGCTGTCTATCACAGCGAAACCTTTTTTCACACAACGCACTCTCTTTTTATTTAAACTCTCTAGGGATTCTCCCGTTCAAGCGAGTTCACTTCCAAAATTGTATTTGCATAGTTAAGATAGGCTATCGTTCGCTAATAGTTATGGCTACTATTAGTTATAAACATGAAAATTTTCTTTTTCAAACTCACCCTAACTCGCAAGATGAAACTTAATAACATAAAAGGGAAGGGAGTTTGCACGTAATATATTCAAACACCTCATAATCAATTCAACAAAATAAGCCACACATGGCGTCGCAATCCACACGATTGTAATTAAACACAACCCAAGCTTCCTCCTCACACAACACTGACCACAAAGGACCTCAATATTCTCAATAGTTCATCCTCAAGCCATCTAACTACCAACTCAGTTTTCAATTCCATAACCATAGCATATTATCATGAAAGCTTATAAAGAAACATGTAATAGGGCTTATGTACTTACCTGCAGAAGCATATATACAACCATGAATACATATACATCTATTGCCTTAACTTGAAATAATGCTTATGAACCAACTTAAACAAATCAAGGCATGAATCCTATTGCATTTATATTTCACAACAGAAGGTAACATGCCATTTTCATATCTTTTTCGAGCATAATTTAACTGAATGGACATGCATCGATTTCAAATGTTCATATGATATTTCGAAGCTACTATTCTGGTATGAATTAACTACTATGCAAGCATTAATTCGAAGTGTTAACATGCTAATTCGAAGCTACTAATTAGGCATGAATTAACTACTATACAAACATCGATTCGAAGTGTTAACATGTTAATTCGAGGTTACTAATTAGGCATGAATTAACTACTATATAGGCATCGATTTGAAGTGTTAACATATTATTTCAAAGCTTCTAATAAGGCATGAATTAACTAACTATTCAAGCATTGATTGTAAGTGCTCACATATCATTTCGAAGTTACTATTCAGGCATGTATTAACTAAACATACATGTATCATTTTTAAGCCTAAAAATTGTCTAACTCCATGCATTCTTAGCACAGCTTCGACATGCATGCTTTCATCTCAGTTTTAGCTGTTTTCAGGTATGAATTCAATCTAACTTAACATGCACAGTTTCTCATTACACATTCCATGAACTTAGCTAAACCCAAACTGACATGCATCCTCCTCATTCTGGCTAAATCGTTTTCGAATGTAATAATAATTTAGGAGAGGAAGAACACTTACTTGAATTAGCTTACATTCGGCCCTAGTAGCAGCAAATGCATGCCCAAACGCATGCCCAACCGCTAAACCCGAAACCCTAGCCCACTTGCTCACTTAACCGGAACCCTAGCCCTCGAAATCCAGCGCCTCTGCATGTGGTTTCACTTAAATTCAACCCCCAAATTTATGGGGGAGGTTGACTGTGGCAAGGGTGGCCGGTTTCTGGCACGTGAGTGCGGTTCGAGGCCACCAAAATGTGGTTAGACTGGCTCTGATTTGCAGTGAGAAGTGGAGGAAAGAGGATGGTGGTGGTTGGCGGTGAGTGGGTCATGCGCATGGGACCACCATGGTCCCTCTTTCACCGGCAACGCGGGGTCAAGGAAGAGGAACGACTGGCTATTCTAGGCTTGCATGTAGAGGAAGAAGAGAGAGTGAGATGCAGAGGTGGGGGTCAGGTTTCTCGGGTCCTCCTGCCCGAAAATTCAGCCCTTCCCTTTTACTCTTTTTCCTTTTCTTTTTTTTTTTTGGTTCAATCACTGCGACCGCCAAGTTCCTGATTGCAAATACGTTAACATTCAGTCTAAGCTTGTGTCGAAATGTCCTAAAACCGGTGTCCTAATCAAATTCGAAAAACGACTAAATAAATCGAATAACAACATCGAAGGTGTGAGTTCACATTGACTCAAAAATTCTTCTGAATAATCAACGATAATATTAATAATATAAATAGTGACGGAATATTTTTTTTAATAAAATTATCATTCACATAAGTACATCGGTAATAGTTTAACTCATATAGTTACTAAAATACGATTTTATGACGTAAAAGAGCAATACGACCAGCTTAACGTAAAATAGGAAGCGCGAGCGTTACATTCTTCCCCCCTTAAAAGAATTTTGTCCCTGAAATTTCAAACTATGTTCGGTCGAGCCTAAAATATGCACACACATGACACAATCTATACAACTCACACTATAATCCAAAATTTAGTTCTATTAGTAGTCGAAAATCAGAAAAAGGCTCATGGTATCCAGTCTCCTCCTCGCCAATCCTCTTCAATCGTCTACTTACTCTATTTAGACGCCGAGGGCAAATCGCATTGAAGAAGGGCAAACGAGTTGGCATGGACAACCATATTAAGCTTGTTTTAAAAATGAATGTAGATTTTCGGTTATCTAAACTCAGTTTGCATGGCAAGCAACAACTCTATGCATATGCACCTATAAGTGAGCATCTAAAGGTATGATAATTGGGACAATAACATCTTAAGGTTATGTGCTAGTAGTCTCATTCTAAAACATGAATTCGAGTCACTTTTGGGATCAAAATGGTTAACTTAGAGATTTTTATAACACATAAGAATAATAAGAACGTCACATAGCACCACATAGTATCATTTAAGTACAATAGCATCACATAGCATCGCATAGTATCGACAATTCGGCATCCTTAAGCCTAGGAGTTGGAAGTAACATGAAACCGACTAATGTACGTATGGCAAGCAATTTACAAAATGAAAGCATATGTGACCTACATTCCTATCCTCTTACACTATTTCCAGCTAATCTTTAGGCATTTCATTCATGGCAACTTAGACATGACACATCAAGGTCAAATGAAGGGGGTTTAACTTAATCAGGTTCATTTCAAAACATGAAGATATTGAATCAAAGTAAAGTTAAATTATTAACTAGAAAGTTACCACATCACTAAGGTAGCAGAGCCATCAAATCATGCCAAGTTGACAATGAAGAAAATTGAAGTAGCACTCGAGACCACATTAGCATCATGTAGGGTTAACGACAGAGCACAGAAGACTAGGAATCACGAATTACATGAACTAGCATAACATGTTTGTAAGAACAACTTGGGAAGAAGGTGCTAATGTAAGAATGTAAGTCAATGGTTTTAATGGTGGGGAGTGTTTCCCTAAAGTTCCCATTTGGGAGTGATCATCTCTTAAGTCATAGGTTCATGCAAATGAATGGGTATGCTCCTAAACGAATCTTGGGGCTTGCGGCTTGTGGGCCTATATGTCACTGTGCTACTTTGATCAGACATATAAGGGCAAGAATATGTGAATGCAAGTTTCTAAGATCGTCTCATCATGCTTCAAATATGGGCATACGCAGTTATTCAGTTATAACATGGAATCAGGGAATTCATAGGATGTAAATGATGACTCAGGGGTCATACCATGCTATGAATTGCAAGAGTTAAATCGTTTGAGTAATTAGGTTGCATGCCATAACCAAACTCAAGTCAAGCAAAGACCAAGAAGTGCAACAACTTATACATAAAACACATAACTAGTCATGACCTAATTCCTATAGTGCATTAATGACTATGCATAATAGACGTGGGTGTCCATATATATGATGACATGACCCTGAATGCTCTACCATGCTACTTTTTTACACATGAGATACATATATCTATGGATGAGATTTATATAAATGTAGCTTTATTGTTATCTAGTCACGCATTACATACATTGGGTTCAACTAATCCAACTATAATACAAGAAAACAGCATTGAAGGGCTGTAAATAATGATCTAAGAGTTACGTCATAAAATTAACTACATAAATCGAATCACTCTAACTAATACAGTCCCACGTTTAATCAAATTCAGGTCAACCAATTGCAGAAACTCATTTTATCGGCATTTATTCACAAACACATCGATGGCCGCATACAATAATCCTATCTATAAGTACTCTTATGGTCTCACACAGCACATGGCACCATAGTGAATCTTTAAGACATGCGGACCCATGGGTTGTTACATAGAAAGAACACCTAGACGTGTATAAATGCGTGCAATCCTCCTTTGCAGCCTGTGGTTAGCAGCATGCGCTAAAATCCCTTCCAATTTAGGAAGAATTGGCATCCAGCGGCTAGGTTTGTTTGAGTATGGTTGATATTAACGGCCTTATAGGTACACGTTAAGGCCTTATGAGGTGCACCTATCCTACAGGTGATCATAACAATCTTATTGTAGGTCGCTTACCTTAGTGGAGATCGTCTATTACGTACGATTCTAAAGTCTGTTAAGTTCTTTCTCCCTTGCACTTTCTAGAGGTATCTGGGTTCATTCCATTCACAACATTGTCACCCCATTCCCAAATGACAATTCATTTATTAGAAAGCAAGTAATGCACTGGTTGGCAGTAATGGCAAAGAAGGAAAACAATAGGCATATTTACACAATGTTCCCGAGATTCTACCACTAGCATTTAGTCTCTCAAGTATGCATATAAAAGTAGCCCCTAATATACTCAAGAGATTCAGAGTTCGAAAATGGAAGGTACTATTTAATAGGATTATCAATCATAGCAACTAATCTCCAATCATTCCCTTTCTAATTCGTTACGGTAGGCTCCATGAATATACAAACCTTACCACGTACACATTTATAAGCAATATTCTGACACACATAAGGTCACGTACTTGTGAACCTAAACTCCCTCATCATCACTAACGGAAAACTAATCCTTCGGTGTGGAGTAAAACTTGACTCGACAATCTGAACGGCATCAACATTTCAAAATCTTGAGTTTCAAAGATGAAAAATAGCTTATCTATTTTGAGTCTCTTTATTTTTAATAAGAGGATGGTTCAACTGATTCTAGCTCTTTCCCTACCAACCATTGAGTGCATTTGCTCATTCTATTATTGGGTCAGAGGAGCAAATCGTACTCAAGGGGCAAGAATGAGCTTCGAGTTAAACATTCTCAGTCGTTTGAGTTTAAAACAACGCATTTTAACTGTCGATTATCCTATCAGGGTGCACGAATAACACATTTACCATTCGAATCGTCACTTGGCTCACACAAGTACACGCAAGTGAATAGGGCTCATATTCCAACACATGACTCACATTTATCTGATCTGCTTAACCGGATCACATAAAAGTCAATCAATGAAATCAGTTAGCACGTTAGGAACATATTACACCAATAGAGCACTCAGAACATCGCCTCAAGGTAAGACAGCTACTTAACTCCTGTACTATCGCATAAATTGCCCCTTTTTGCCAACAACCTAAGCGAGCCTCACATAAGTTGTAAATGGCCAAGCTACAAGGCACACTTGCACACAAAGCACGGCACATGTCACCTTATCACAATGTGTTCCTAGGCAACTATATGAAATGCAAGAGTCAAGTCGCTGCTTATGGCCACAGGACCATGCTCTGATACCATCACTGTAACACCCCCAACCCTTAGGGCCAGGAGCGCTACGCTTTTTTTAACTTTCAACTTAAATTTCGGAGCAAAATGGACAGAGCTTTCCCTAAAAACTGACCATTTTCAGGCTAAAAACCTTACAATAAACCCCTCCAAATCAACGGAAGCATAAAACATTTTAAAAGAAGCTCAATTGTTACACGCCGGAGTTCATAACTCAACGAGCAACTCGCTCAAAATACTCCAAACAATATAGTTCATTAAGACAAGAGAAGTGAAAGATACAATACAACGGTTCACACAACCGAAGTACTGGGGTTTACATCCCAAAACGTAACTGGTTTCAACTAAAAGGACAACTGACTAATAAGATGGTTGGTATACGTGGCCGTGCAGAGCGACTCCTAAACCGAATATACTACATGAACTAGAATACATGTTTACAAATGTTTACAATCCTAGGAATACATTACATGACTTTGTTAAACACATAACACCCCTTCAAATCGGCACACATGACACCTTGCAAGCAAGAATAGAATCCATCTTAGCATAAGTGACTTGGCTTCTACTCATCATAATGCCAACTGGGGAAAAAGGAGAAAGAGTAATGAGATGAGCAACCACACGCTCAGTGAGTATTCCCCAACTCCTTAAAACCAAAACTATTGCAGGCAGTAATATCTTTAATAGTCACATATCACATATTCCTACTTTACTATCATATTAGGCAAGCATAGTCCTCGAGGAAGGATTACTATCTATAAACTTCATTTTAGCTGCTAAACTCATTTTTGGGCTCCTAAATAACCAAACATCTTAAAAACCAAACACTCAAACACATAAGCAAGCAACGAGGCTAAGCATAGAAATTCCTTTCATAGGTTATGTGATATAATTCATAATTTATACTTTATCTATCTAATTCACTCATATAAGATGCTTAAACACACGAAGTAGAGATCACGCAGGGAGCTTTCTTTAGCTAAATATGCACATTTAAACTCATATGCTGGACGCATTACAAGGATATGGCCATGCTGTACTTGAAATTTCATTCGTACCATACTTAGAATCTTAATCACATGATATGCACAAAAATCCATTTTTTCCTTTTCTGAAAAAACTGCACTTAGCCTCTTTAGTCTCGTGAAAACTCTTTTCTTAGCCTCTTTGAGGCTCATATTCTTAAAAGGATCTCTTTTATTTTGGTCTCATAATGACCCTTAAAAACTTTCTTTCTGAAATACTTAAAAAGGCAAAACACCGACTGCTTTTTTTACTTACTAGAAAATTACTCTGGGCATAAGATCATCATAATGTGCTGATTGGGTGAGATCTATTCTCAACCCCTAGTGAGACTATCGCTCACGCTAAGCTCTTACTCCCGAGATGGCAGCTAACTTTTGGACCTTAACCCTCGTCAGGGTCTCTAGGGCTTCACACAACTGGGATTACTTCCTAGGCTAGAGATTCCCCTGCTCAAGCAGGTTCACTCCCATCTACTGTCCCTATGCACAATATCTTAGCCAATTTAAAGCGTATGGCTATAACGGTTAATAAGTTTGCTGCCTCTCACAGCGAAATTCTTTTTCATACAATGCACTCTCTTTTTATTTAAACTCTTTAGGGATTCCCCCGTTCAAGCAAGTTCACTCCTAAAACTATATTTGCATAGTTAAAATAGGTCATCGTTCGCTAATAGTTATGGCTACGTAGTTATAAATATGAAAACTTCCTTTTTTAAACTCACCCTCATTTGTAAGATGAAACTTAATAACATAAAAGGGAAGGGAATTTGCACGTAACACATTCAAATACTTCATAATTAATTTAACAGAACAAGCCACGCATGGCCTCGCAATCCATATGATTGCGGTTAAATACAACCCAAGCTCCCTCCTCACACAACAACGACCACAAAACACCTCAAAATTCTCAACAGTTCATCCTTAGGCCATCCAACTACCAACTCGATCTTCAATTCTATAACCATGGCATATTATCATGAAAGCTTATAAAGAAACATGTAATAGGGCTTATGTACTTACCTGAGCAAGCAGCACCATCCAGCGGTGCATTACCGCAAGCATATATACTACCGCAAGCATATATATGACCATGTATACATACATATCTATTGCCTTAACTTGAAATAACGCTCACGAACCAACTTAAACTAATCAAGGCATGAATCTTATTGCATTCATATTTCACAATAGAAGGTAACATGCCATTTTCATGTCTTTTTCAAGCCTAATTTAACTAAATGGACAAGCATCGATTTCAAGTGTTTAAATGATATTTTGAAGCTACTATGCCTGTATGAATTAACTATTATACAAGCATTGATTCGAAGTATTAACATGTTAATTCGAAGCTACTAATTAGGCATTAATTAACTACTATACAAGCATCGATTCGAAGTGTTAACATGTTAATTCGAGGCTACTAATTAGGCATGAATTAACGACTATACAGGCATCGATTTGAAGTGTTAACATATTATTTCGAAGCTTCTAATCGGGTATGAATTAACTAACCATTCAAGCATTGATTCTAAGTGCTCACATATCATTTCGAAGCTACCATTCAGGCATGCATTAACTAAACATGCATGCATCGTTTTAAGCCAAAAAATTGTCTAACTCCATGCATTCTTAGGACAGCTTCGACATGCATGCTTTCATCTCAGTTTCAGCTATTTTCCGGTATGAATTCAATCTAACTTAACATGCACAGGTCCTCATTACACATCCCATGAACTTAGCTAAACCCAAACTCACATGTATCCTCATTCAGGCTAAATCGTTTTCGAATGTAATAATAGTTTAGGAGAAGAAGAACACTTACCTGAATTAGCTTAAATTCAACCCTAGTAGCAGCAAATGCACGCCTAAACGCTCGCCCAACCACTGAATCCGAAACCCTAGCCCACTTGCTTGCCTAACCTGAACTCTAGCCCTCGAAATCCAGCCCCGCTGCATGTGGTTTGGCTTGAATTCGACCCCCAGATTTATAGGGGAGGTCGATTGTGGCAAGGGTGGCCGGCTTTCGGCACGTGGGTGGCGATTCGAGGCCACCAAAACGTGGCTAGCCTAGCTCTGATTTGCGGTGAGAAGTGAAGGAAAGGGGATAGTGGCGGTCGGCGGTGAGTGGGCCGTACATTGGGGGCCACCGCGGTCCCTCTTTTCCCGGCAACGCGTGGTGGAGGAAGGGGA